>VDFB02258189.1:0-11822 GCA_007258455.2 Sequoia sempervirens | reverse complement strand
CACATCGACAGGAGATTCATAATCGGATTGAAGTCATAGCAAACCCTTTATGTCTCACCAACTAGCGCATGGAACGAGCAAATATTTTGGCCAAATCACAAGTCTTCGAGGTGTGGTCTTGCCGAATACATTATGTCTCGCTGATCGACGCACGTGGAAGTATATCGACCAAGCTAAAGGTATTCAGAGTGAGGTCTTGGCAAGTGCATCAGGTCTCGCTGACAAAGCATAATGGGACTCTACCAAGGGTTATTGGCATAAGGTCTTGCAGTCTCGCCGACCCGTTTTGTCACGATGACATTTTGTTGCATTGGTGTGAGAATGATATCGTCACAACGACCCATATGTCACGCCAATGAGGATATGCATATCGGTAAGACTAAAGTGCATCGGAGTAAGGTCTTACCGAACGTGTTTGGTCTTGCCAACATAGCGGAGGGATTATATCAAAGAGCTATTGGGAGGAAGTCATGTAGTCCTACTAACCTATAAGTCATGCCGATGAGATGTTTCGGGAAGAGTCTCACTGAACAGAACATAGTGGAATAACAAGTTCGACAAGACAATTTGCATCGGTATTAGTCTCTTCAAAATTAAGGGTCTTGCCGATAGAGTCTATTTCATCGATAAGAATAATTTCATCGATGAGAAATATGAAGGTTATGCCAAAGTGTGGTCTCATCAATGAAAGTGTGGTTATGTCTCAGCGACCCAAAAGTATCACGTGGTGTCTCAGTAGGACATAATATGATATGTGGGACGTCTCCCCGACAACATAGGTCATAGGGAAATGTAAAGGGATGAAGGGATGACTATCGGCAAGACATTGGCCTTCGGTGTGACTTTGAGATGTCTAAGCAAGTGCTTAGCGAATAATGGCAGAGCCCGAATACAATTGAGCGCTAATGTTTGAATATGAAGCATTGTGTCTTTTTGGATGCAAATGTATAAACGTTCATTTTTTATTGTAAAGACATGAGACAGTAGATAGAATAGGTAGATAGGATAGGAAAATAGTTTTCATAGAATAGAGATTATGATGTGTGATTTCAAAATGGAAGTATTTATGAAAACTAGTTGATGTGGCAGTATATTTCTGGTGTCAATTGTTTGTTAAGTTTATTGAAAGTATTACTAAAGTTGTCTCCATGATTGATGCTTTATGGTTATTTAATTTGAATGTAACAAGTTTATATTCATTTTATCAGTGTACATTTGTTGTATCTATGTGGTTGATTGATCAGTTCTTTCAAGGAGATATTAAATCCTTTTAATTGACCATAGTAATCAGGAGAGTTCATCTGGATTATTAAGAAGAACTTGGTAGTCACAATCTTGCATGTTTATACAAGTTATAAATAAAACATATGCCAAACAATTTGAGTGTTTTCCAGAAATAAGTTTCCCATTTAGATTTCATTTGACTCTGTACACCCAATAAGGCACTAGTCTTTGCTTATTTCACCATTTAGATTCATTCATTTTCTTTACATCTGTTAACTGAACATAGTAGGAATTAGCTCTGAATATTGCTATACAATTTATACCAAATTTGATTTCATTTGTCCACTCCTACTTGCCATTGTGGGAAAACAAATTCAAGAGGAATAAGCACATTAAGTCTGCTTCATTCATATAGGTACACCCACCAAGGTCTAGTAGCACCTGAAGAGTAGAAGGTCTAAAGCATTTGACCTTGTCTGTTACCCTAAAATGTATCAAAAGTTTGGCAGCCTCTTGAGGCATTTGCTTGTGTTTTTGAGAGCTAACAGTATTGATGTGGAATGCCAGACTGGAAGATAAAGGAAAACATGGGAAGTTTGATCGCTTATGGTTGGGCCCTTACTTAATTGCAAAAATTCATGGGGAAGATTCTTATTTCCTACAGTTACTTGCAGGTGAATTTCTGGAACTACCAGTACATGGACAATTCCTAAAACCTTATTTCTCTTGAAATAGATTTGTCTCCATGTACATTGTATAGTTCTGTAAATTTTGTACATAGGGTTTTGTGTGTTTGCTTTATGTTGTGTCCACTTGCCTAGTTCGTGAAAGCTCATGCTTTTTTTTCCCTCTGTTTGGTCTGCTCCACCAAGAGATTTTTTCCTTGACATACCAACTAGGGGTATGTGTCCTCGAGTATGAGCCGCTATTAGACCCCAAAAAAATCCTTGATAGTTTGAGGTCTTTTATCCTCAACATCAGCATTGTATGTTGATTACACATATGGTTTAGGGTTCTATTTGAATGAACTTGTCATCCAAAATCCCCTTATTGTCCTTCGATGTCTTATTTCTCTATTGACTTGTTGATTTAGTTTCCTATGGTATAAGTTTCCTCTCAAGTCATGGTTTCACGTTTCTTACCGGCCCCTTCGTCTAGAGCTCTCCGATCATTCCTGGTCACAAGGTGTCTTAAAATATTCCCAAAGTCGACCTTTAATCTTTGGAGACAAATGACTTACACTTAAGTCATAAATTCCTAAGGGGTAAGATCTCGTCGGCCTAGTCGGGCCCCTTTTTAAGGCTAACTATTATTTGTGTGTATAGATTTGATGATCACAACATCATAGGATTGAATCTAGACTATTCCCTGCTGGCCCGCCCATTTGAAAAGAGAATAATTTAATTGTTGTGGGGTTAGTGAAAAAATGTCATGTGTAAGTGGGCCCAGCTATTATGTCTTGTCTCAACATCCAAAACATTGAGATCAACGGTGTTAAGCGAACAAGGAGATATGATCACCATCATTCCCCATTGCCTCACAAAGGAAAGATGCATGTTCTCTATAAACAGTGAGACCCACAAGGTGTTGCCACGTGCATTATACACCCACAAGGTGTTGCCACGTGCATTATACAACTACCAATGTGTTAGGCCCTCTTGTACATGGGGAAAGTCCTGTTAGTGATTTCTTATTGGTTGTTCATCTGAGCTGGAACTATATCCTGAATTCAAATCAGTTTGACTCGATCTAAGTTTAAGATGCCCAGCTCAACTACAGATCAATAGTGTGTATTCAAAAATGAAAGTATGCCCATTGCAATTGTTTTGCTTTGTGCGAATGAACATTAATGGCGGAGGTGAGTTGTAAATTTATTTAGTCCCCTTCAAAATTGTGTGTCTGACAAACACTTGCCTATATGAGATTTGAAGACATTTCCAAGGTAATACAAGGAGCTAAGAAGCGAATTGCAGGAATTAACTGAGCTGGTATTAGGGTTTTTCATGGCCAAAAAAGAAGTAAGTACCATAAACACAATTCTATGCCTTTTTAGTTTTCTAAGTTAGGGCCTACTTTTAATTTTCTTTAAAGAATGAGTGTGTTTTATTGTTTCGCTTTCATTGCTTTAAAATTAGGGATAATCTTTGCATTTAAAATTTGTAGCTCTCTAAATTTCCCAAACTTTCTCCTTGTCCTAAGCCGTAAATTGCATATAGGAGTTGAGTAACTAAAATTCGTCCAATGAAATTCTTGCATACCCAATCCCATGGCTCCCAAAATTCAAGGTGCTTCTTCCTCTACCCAGTTTAGAGCCCTTTCTCATGATGCAATTGATTTGTTACCCCAATCTACAAGTAAAAAACTAGAGGGAATGGCCTTGTTTCGTGGCCCTACTATAAAAGAGGTTTTGATAGATAAGGCTTGTTTAATCAAGGATGTCGAGGTACCCTACAAGGGATGGCAGATGTTTCAACATTGGTTTGGAAATAGAAACCTTGGGTCTCCTTTCAGTAACCCATGGAATTTGAATATGGGGAGACTGATTGTCCCTAATGTGTACATGGAGGTAGACCTCTTGAAGGATGTAGCATCAAAGTATGATCTAGTTTCTAATGATATTAGGACATTTGATGGGGTGGTCATGGTAAAAATAACTACCAAAGAAATTGAATAGGTTTTTGACCTGCATGAAAGGAATTTGAATATGCTTTCTTTGGATATGGATACTATCAGAGAAGAGTATAAAATGACCAAGGTATTTATTCGGTAAAAAAAATTGACTCTACATACTATAGTGGTTGGAACTAGGAAACAACAATGGAAGGTTAAGATTGATGATAGAGAACTTGAACCTTTCCCAATGAGCTATTTTGCCTGTTATTTCAGAAAAATTGTATACTCTTTTTATTAAATTATGGGTACCGACCCACCTGCACCACCACAAAAGGAGTAAAGCTACCTGGTTGCACATATGCAACATACACCATACAGTATGGTTTATGATTATGCAACCTATCTGCTTGATCACATCCATGAGGGTTTAGTTGAATTACAAGGAGGAAAACAATGGGTAAAGTTCTGGTGGTACTCATTATTAGTCCATATGTTCCTATATAAGGGATAGAAAGTCTTTGAGAAGGAGATCACATTAGAAAGGAAAAGGGATGTTGTCAACTTGCCTGTTCAGTGTTGGACCCGTATCTTGGATAGTGATGATAAGAGGTATAGCTTTTTGATGTTCAGAAATGGTTTTGCATCTAGGATAAGGAGGGATTTGGTATATGAACCACCTAGGATTCCCAAGGAAATCCATGAATTCCTAAGACCTAGAGAGTTGAAGCTAGATTTAAATTTAAGTCATAACCAGGGGGATTTTATTTTGTATCATAATAAGATAGTTTTCATAATATATGGTAGTCGTTTGGCCCCATTTGTTTTTCCTACAGATGTTCCTTTGAGAATAGGTTTCCTTGAGATCATCAGATAGTTAGGAGCAGCACAAGAAGCACATCTACCTGAGTTAGCAAGGGGTCATTCTTCCTAGAGTGGACTATATTTGCATATTATATTGTGAAAAAAGGGGTGGTGAAGGGATTAGAACATCTTTTGACTCCTTATGAATTTATGACTGTAAGCCCAAGGAATCATGACCCTGAAGGCTTCAGCAATAAACAAAAAATATAAAAGAAAATGGGTACCTTTGTGCATTTGTTTTATTACCCTAAGGATATCATAAGGAATCTCTTCAACTTTGAGGAGCAGGATGAAAGAAAAGCTAAATACATGTCCTATAGAAAGATGGTGGATGCTATAAAGAAGAAGAATCCTTTATATGACCCTCTGCCAAATGTACAAGGTGATTTTAATAAGGCCATGTATGTCATGGATAATTTTGAGAATATTGTGGGTGTTTTGAGAGAATAGAGGGAAGTTCTTGATAAATGAAAGGAAATGGTGGATAAAGAGAGTGTTGAGGTAACATTAGAAGAAAGACCTACATATCAACCACCCAAATAGTTGAGGATTTATTCTAGGAGGAAGAAAATAGCAAGTGAGGAAAGAAGTTCAGTGGTCCATGTTGCCTCTGAAGAACCAAAAGAAGACTCTCCCAAGAGTGTAATGCCAATTTCCCTTCCACGGGTCTCTTTACTTGTAATTGATATTGATTCACCCACTGACAATGTTTCCCCTCTTGAGCAGCCACCTTAGAAGAAGCAAAAAATTGAAACAAAAGGAGTGGTTGATTATTCTAACACCAATGAAGATGATATCTTTGTCACCCCTAAGGAAATGCAAATAGGGATGCCTCCTCATGAAAGAGCAAGTTCTTCAAGTTTAGGACAGAGCATCCTCATGCTAGGGAAGCTTGATATTTTTGGATTGAACACTGTAGATGACTTGATGGTAGAGGCTGGTAGAGAGTTCATGGAGGATGATTCATTCATTGAAACCTCTGCATTTCAAGACTTCTGGTGGAAATCTAAGATTGTGGATTATGCAAAGAAGGTGGCAATTGAAAGGAGCATGTACCTAGGATTGCTTGAAAATGTCATTGAGGACAATGTAAGAAGCATTATGAAAGATGAATTCAAAAATATTGATGCTTAGAAAGGCAAAGAACTTGTGAGGAAAAGTTGTGTGTTGTTGTTGCCAGATTGGAATATAGTTGATGCCATTGTTTTAGATGCAATTAGAAGGGCTGAAAGACCTCTTGTGAAAATAGAAGAAGAGTTGGAAATGGCACTCTGAGATTCATCTTTTAGTGAAGATTGGGAGGCATTGGTGATATGGTAATTATCCCCGGCATCCATGAAACCAATCTTGGCTGAGCCATCAGAGCTTAGTGGACAACTAATTGTAAAGAGAGTTCTTGATACTCCAACATTGGAAGCTGCAAACATGGTTATTAATGTTGCCAAGTTTACCCGATCAACTATTGAGGGTCTTACCTTGGAAAGAGATAATCTCAGAGTTAAGTATAGTGAACTCTGAATGATTATGACAACAAACACAGAGAGTGGCTAATTAGAAACTAAACTAGCTTTATATAAAACAAAGAGAGGAAGTAAAAGGAATGAGGTCAACCCTAGTTCAAGCCATCCACCTTGGTCTCTCCAATGACATATTTACAACATCCGCCTATATTCAAGCACTAGAAATGTTACCTACATATAATCGTGGACAACGATCAATTGCAGAGGACAAATAAGTGGACTAAGCCTTGGTTCATTTGATGAAATCAACCGCTTCTACAAATTGAGGTATAAGAAGTTGTAGGAGAGAGATCAAGATGCAATGTATGAGAACATAAAAGGTTTTCAGTAATCGCTAAGACATTTAAAAGAGAAGATTCAAGAAAGACTCAACAACGCCCATGAAAACTATGCTTTGATGGTTGCAATGAGGTTGTCCCAAAAGGATAAAATATTGGCTATAATTAACCTTCAACAAATGGGTCCCAAGAGTTGAGAGATTGAAGTTAATTTTAGTGGGAGCTACCCAACATGAAGATAAGTACCCTTTAGTGCATCTAGTTTATGATTTTGTGTGTGAATTGAGTGAGCAGAAGTTTTAGGGATATGCAGCCCCACTTGAGCAAAAGATAATAGAATTATTATCTCAATATACTCATGTTGATTTAACACCACTGCTAGATATTGAGGTTGCAAATTATGAATTGAAACCATTGTAGACATGGCAAAGGAAACTGGATGAGGTTATCGAATCCCAAGTTGGTAAAGTTTGCAAAGAAGTTAATATTGATATCTTCAATAATACACTCAAAAGGTTGAAATTTCTTATCATCTTTTTGGAGGATTTTGATAGGGAATCCAATGTAGTTGTAACCAAGTACTTCCCCTATAGGAAATCCATGGAAAAAATTATGGACTTTGACTGGCCATCTGAGGAAGAATACGAAGAATGGGGAAGGTTGTATGTTAGCAGGGTTGGTTTGTGAAACATATATTAGGTCATGTATTGTATAGGTCTGGCCTCAAGGATTGCAAAGATAAAATATATGTTTCACATAAGGATATCGGCTATTGATCATGTGGAGTACTGATTGAGATGTTGACTCATCTATGATCCACATTATTTTGTATTTTTTCTCAATGAATTGGACGCTTTCTTTTGAAAGGGAAAAGTTGCTCCTTATTACAAATGTAAATATTCTTTGTCTTATGTGTATTCCCTCCAATTTTGATGATTTGCAAATATAACTGAATTTGGAATACGCTTCCTAGTAGTCCAATTCAATATTGGCGTGTGTACACTTGGCCTGAGGCTTGTTTTGCTCCCTTGTTCTATAAAGGGGAATTCAAGGCCATTTGTGTGGATCTTTTGTTGAAATTCTGGAGCTACATTGAGAGAATTAGAGATTCACATAGTAGATATGTTGATTCTTTGTCTAATTTTTTGAGTCTAGATAGTAAATTTAGTTAAATGTATGGTTTCTAAGTATATTTGAACAATAATGGATTTTTTTTGAATCTGTAGCCTCTCCCTTTGGTTTTGTATCAAAATTATTAATGAAAATATTGATCAACAATCATTTCATTAATTTTCATCGAGTTATGCTTTGATATGTGGTCTGGTTTTGGCTCTTGTTCCTAGAATGGGTTAAAATGCTTGAATTAGATCATGTATTCTTATATGAAATCATTTGGATTTGATAAGTAGTCTTTAGTATTCAGTCATTGACTTATGAATCACAAGGTGATATCTTTAGATCATAATTTCTTAGAATTAAACATGCCTTTTGTTTCAATTTGCGTAGACTCCAAACCCATAGATAATGGCTCTAATATTTAACCCACTTAACCTTTCTTTTGGTTTTAGTCTTTTGACTAAAGAGAAATCTTTAAAAATAGTCATTGACCCACCTGTTATTTGTTGTTATTTTTCATTCTTAGCTTAAGATGCATAATTAACTCAAATAATTTCCACCTTTGTGATTGATTTCATCTTATTTGCAATTAATGAGAATCTATCTGCCTTGATTTACAATGTATGTGTAAATTGTTAAAATGAGTTGTCTATTTGGCATTGTGGGAACACCCTCCTAGGTCTAGCAGAACCTGAAGTGCAGGAGGGAAAGAGATACACACTTTATCTAATTTGTTGACCACTTGCCTAGTAGGTATTCGAGAATTGAGTTTGGTAGACTCAGATATTTTTTGAGGCCTACTTGGTTCGTTAAAATTAACCAACAAAATGGCAAATCTACTAGGGAGCTTTCGTAAAGTTTAGCATCTCTAATGCAAATCTAGTATAGTCAGAGTCAATTCTTTATCATCATTTGTCAAACTAGGTTTCCATTCACTCTTAAAATTTGTATACATATTTTTTTGTTCATGAGTCAACTTTTGGTCAATTATGTTACTTTATGCCGGGTTATGTTCAAAATTCTTTCTAAAGTTGCAAATAACAAGTCCAGAAACAATCAAATCTTATTTCCTAGTATCCTGGGTGGCGACTCTAAATTTTCTTACACCAGTGCAACAAATAAATTTCACAAAGAACCTGACAAAGGGAAATTTAATAGCCTAGCAAGCATCATGAGGAAAACCAAAAGTCAGTTCAAGAAAAATCCTGAACAAAAAGAAAAAAATGAGCTTGCAAAGGATAATCAACCTCTATGGAAGAAGAAAGTTGCAGAATCTGGTAAGTCCCTCGATTCTCTTCTTGGAGCATCTCCTACTTTCAATAATGAAGTAATTAGTGCAAATACTATTAGAGATTCAAGTAATAGTGGGGCAATTGAGGAAGGATGAGGCAATTTCCTTGCTAAACAAGTATTTGATAATCTTTGAGTTTCTAGAGAAGAAGATAAGTGGGAATTCTGGGGTAAGAGTAAAGCACCCTCAAATCCATCGACACCTAGGATGGGATCGGTATTTCATGGGGAAACTTTTAATCCACCGACACTTACTTTCCTTGGGGGAGAATTTTTGGATCAAACATTCCATAGTCCAGCTCAGAGTTAGTATGGGAATTTCCTTGAAAATGAGGAACATGTCAACAACGATATTAAAGCCTTGGATGAAGAGGTTGAATGGTTAGCTGAAAAGCAAAGAAAAGGAGGATATAATTAAGGCTAAGTAGCTTGAAAGGTATGAGAAGAAAGAAAGAGTGGAGAAAATGAGAGAAAACATGCTAAGCAAAGAGCCTTTGAAAAGGTTGCTCAAGAAAAGATTGCCTTAGAAAAGGTTGCTAGAGAAAATATTATTAAGGAAAAATCTACTAAAGTAGCAGCCCACATTGTCCCTGAAGCCCCAAAAGTCACAATCCCAATGGGAAATTCTACTGCTAGTACCTATACATCAACCATTGTGACCATCAAATCTTTTTACCCTCCTAGGAAAACATCCTTTATAGATCATGGGAAAAGGATTGTTGATCATTCCCACCAAAATGTCTCCAATGCCCTTGATACCAATACCAATGCAAATACTCTGACCTCATTCACCAAGACACATATTATTAGTCTTGAAATCAATCCTGATCCATTTGCTGTGCCTATAGACCCTGACACTTTGAAGTTGCAATTGAAGAGTGAGAAATTGTAAGAAGAATTGAGGGGAGCATAGATAGAAGAACATAATGCAGAAATGTCTAGAAGAATTTCTTTACTAAAAATGGCAATCCCAACCCCACAGCCTTCAAGTTCATGGAAAATTGATAGTACATGTCATGAAAATAAGCACAGGGTACATACTCTTAGTGGAGGATTTGGCGGTAATAAAGGAGGTGGCAATAGAAGTAGTAACTCTTATTCTGATGATGGGGAAGAAAGTAGGAATAAGAATGATGATATCAAAGGAAATGGGAAGGGTAAGGAACGTGATCAAATGGATATAAAGAAAAGTGATACTCAAAAGGATACTAATAGGGATAGGTGTCCCAGCTGGGCACCTCATAATGAATGATATAGTAAATTGTGTTTCGACAACATCCCTAGTTACCTGAATCCTTCCCCAAATAATGCTAGAAAATGTATCCCTAAATTCACTAAAAATAATGCTCTTAGTGGAGAAGATCATCTGAAAGCATTCCAAAGTTTTGTTGAGGATTTTGAATTATGGAAAGATGATGTAGCAATGAAGTATTTTATGCAATCTTTGGTTGAGGATGCAAGGGATTGGTATAGAGGATTGCCCAATGGGAGAATTGACTCAAAGGAATCATTCTATAGAGCCTTCAGGGAACAATATGGGGACCAAAAGAATCCTAGATTTAGATTGAATGATTTCTATAACATTACCAAAGGACACAATGAATCTGTTGTCGAATTCAACACAAGGTTTCAAAACTCTATGAATAGAGTACCTGCTTATTTGAAACCTAACACTAATGCATGTTTGGTAACATATTGCAATGCTTATGATTCTAAGATGTGCTACTTACTTAGGGATAAGAATCCATGAACTTTACATGAAGCATATAAGATGGTTGTGAACATTGAGAATAATAGGAGGGCTTTTGGTAAGGTGGGAAGGAGAGATGACCCTAAACTCTTGAAGAGTTCCAAAGCTCAAAATGAGAAGTCCAACAAGGTTGTGACTCCCGATGATAAAATGAGTCAAGCTCTCAATCTATTACAAAAGCAAGAAAAAAATGATAAACCCTAATTCCAGAGAAATGATAGGCCTCCTAGACTTCAAGATTTCCCTTATCACACCAATTGGCATAATGGTATGCCAATTCAGAATAATCAAAAAGGTTATCAAACTACACCTGATCCCTTACATAAGAATACCACTAATGTAGTTGAAGATTTACCATGGTGCAAAGTATGTGAGATGCCTCACTCATCACAATAGTGTGTTGTAGCTAGATCCATGTTATAAAATCAACAAGATCAAGGGGAACCCCACTCACCACAAAATCCAAATGAATCAACAAACGTATTTATGACTAGGTCATATTTGGAGTATGGTGGTTATTCTTCTAGTGATGATGTTGAAATAGATGATGTGGATATACAAATGAGACATGAAATTATACACCATCAGTAGGTGCTTTTAGATGAGGAAAATGAAGATGAATATATTGCCTACAATCTTGAGACATCAAACTTTTCTCTGGGAAGGCCTTCAAATAAGGAAATTGAAAGATATATAGCTTCCTTGGCTGCAAGGGCTCAAGAACGAAGTGATCTACACTTGAGAAAGATAGTGGTGAGTGGAAATCAAGGAAATTCTAGAGGTTTATTCATAAAGGAAGGAAATACAGATGATAAGGGAGTTGAGGTAAAGAACAAGAATGAGGAAACTAAGCCTAAAGAGCCAAAAGAAATAAGAATATGGGCAAAGAAAGGTAGTAAAGTTAAGGCTAGTGCTGAAGTCACACATCATGACCCAAAGACTAAAGAATTGAAGCTAACCTTTGAGGTTACTGACAAGAGAATTTCCAAAATGGCCCCTCAGGAAATGATATTTCCTGAGATGCCTAGTTATTCACCCATTGATATGTTTCAAGTCTTGTCCCAAATTTGGGTTACAGTACCACTCCTTGAGATGATGAGGATTGATGATCATAAAAAAAAAACTGTGGCTATCATCAATAGTATTGCAGGAGGAAATAAGCATAATGCA
>VDFB02258188.1:0-22546 GCA_007258455.2 Sequoia sempervirens | reverse complement strand
TGACATCTTGTATCTCACCTTGGCTATATAACCAAGGGGTCTCGCATACATTGTACACATAACATTGAATCATATTTGCATAATTGATAAGAATATAGTTTATTCTTGTCATATTCATATTCTCTCTTTGTGCTTTCCATTTGGCCTCTAGATCTTGGTAGGCTATCTCCATAGCCAATTCTAACATGGTATTAGAGTAGGTTGGGTGCCATTGGATAGTCTTTTTGAGAGATATTGGTAAATCTTGAATAGTTGAGTATGCTCTTCTCTTGCATCGTATGATGATCTAGAGAATCAGAAAAAACTTGATAGAAATACCAGATTTTGGAGGGGGTTCCTCTTTTTGGATCTTTATTGCAGGTTCAAATCAAAGCTTGCTGGTGCAAATTTGAGCTCACCATTGAGTTCAAAAGGTTCAAAATAGTTGGTTTTTCCTTTTGTTTCGTCCAAATTGGACATATGAGGCCAAATCTATGAGGGTTTGAAAGTGAAGAGTGGTTGCTAGATCCATAAGGTAGTTGTACTTTTGGAGCATTTTGGGTCAAATTTGACTTTTCCATCACGTCTAGAAGGGCCAAAAACCCTAAGATCGACTATCAAATCGTCCAAATCGGAGAAGTTGTTTGTCGAGGCAAAAAAATTCCCAGGGAGTCGTACGGCTCCCCAGGTCACCATAAATGTACGATACAATTTTTTTTTCTAAAAAAAAATTTAATCAAATGGTGATTTTTTCGTATATATTAATGCCAGATTAAAGTTTTTTTTTGGAAAATTTTCATTTTAAAAATAAAAATTTATTAAAAGTTTTTTTCTTTAAAAAAAGGGGGTCATACGGGGTACAAGGTACTAGTCCACAGACTGTAACATGTCCCATAGACGTCACGTGGAACAATATAATCACCCATGCCACCTATTCATAGTAGGCCCCATCTACTCTAGTGTAAGTGTACTGACAACCAATCGACTTTTTAAAAAATTGGCATCATTTAAAAAACATCGACGTTCAAATAAAACCCAACGACATCAATTAAAGGGCATATTTTGTACAGTATATTCCAAATTCCTTGTGCCTAGATTTTAGAGAATATTCCTTCAACTTGACAGAGTTGCGATGACCATTTAGCTGTCATGTTTAACCCGACATATTTTTTTGATGGCCTCCAGCCCGTCAATTTTAATCGTGCAAGCTAATGACGTCAACACGCGCTAGCATGAAGTCAACGAATTCATAAGAATTTTTTGTCCCCCTCTCCAATGCATTTTTTGATTTTGTAGTCCAACTTTGAAGCCCCATAACTTGCTTATTTTGACTCTTTTTTCAAGCAGTTTTTTTTTATTATTTAGGGCAGAATTTTGTGCTCTACGCAGTGGTGCAATCAGATTTTGGTTTTGGTATCTATATTTTTCAATAATTGCAGATTCTCATAGGTTTTGTTGCTTCGTCCCCATTTTGGGAACTTCAGGGGCTCATATCTTGCTCCTATAGTAACATTTTTGGGTGTAGTTTTTTTTTAAGTGCATAATTTTTGTGTACTTTTCAATGGTATGATCAAATTGATCTCATTTTGTACCAAAAAATGTACTTGATTTTGTGGCCTATTTTAGCATCTACTCTAAACACACTAAATATAAAGTGCCAAATCATATATTGCTTGGGGGCCTTCCTGATTGAGTGATTTGGGGGGTCTCTTGGTGCATTCTTTTGATATGTTTGCTTGTGCTCTCTTGTTTTCATGGATCATTCTAAGGTTCCTTTGCTCACATCATATAATTATTCAACATGGCATCAAAATGCATGGAGTATTCTAATGGCTGAAGGTCACTCTCTATATGTTGAAAATAAGGTGCTTGAACCTACAGATGTAGATAAAAAGATAAAATGGATGATTGAACATACCAAAGCTCTTGGATGTCTTCATAGACTAGTTTCTCAAGATTTTTTGTTTCAAATTGAATCATGTAAAAATTCTCATGAAGCTTGGGACAAATTTAAAATATTGTATGGAACTATAGATGAAATAAGAGGCTATCAAATTGATAATGAATTGTTGAGCCTCGATCCTAAGAACTTTGACAACATCCAAGACTAAATCACTAAGGTTAATGATCTAAGAGAGCAATGTAAAGTGTGGGGGTAACATCTAAGAACGAGAGGCCTACTTTTGCATATTGCAAAAAGGATGGAAATGAAGAACAATATTGTTATAAGAAGGATATTGATGAGTTGAAATATCTTCTCAAAAATAATCACATTGATTTGCCTTCTAGAATGTCTGAATCTCCTCCTCCTCCTCCTTCGTCAAATAGTCTAAAAAGGACAAAGGTCAAGCTTCTATATCAAGATAAAAGGACATGCTCTTTGTGCTTTTCCAGGTCATGGATTAGGGAGATGGCTTCTAGATTCAAGAGCATCTCATCATATGACATTTTCATAGTCTATATTCTCTTCTTTTGAGCCTTGTACTATGTCTCCTATTTTGATGGGAAAAAATAAATACATGAGTGTAATTGGGAAGGGGTCTATTAGTTTTGGGGATAACACTTTCTAGGATGTTAAATCTATGTTCCTCATTTGACGAATAATCTTCTTTCCATATATCAGATTACACATGGTGGAGATGGGAGGACTGTGGAGTTCACACTCGTTTCAGTCATCATTCGAGACTTGGAGAGTAGAGAGATCATTGATATTGGGATGGTTGATCATTCATCTTAGTTGTATACCTTTGTAGATTTTGTTTCTAATGATGACACTATTCCTTTGATTGTTGATCACACTTCAAGTATGAACCATGATTTAGAGGAGACATTTGGCTTCTTGAACTTGGGAGTTCTCACATCAGATCAAGTTCTTGATTCATGCATTCTATCTCCTCCATCTACTGTTGCAATTGATGATGCTTGTGTTGCTACAGATATGGCTTCTTGTGATTCAGTGTAGTAGGATCTTCATTGCCTTTTAAATTTGGCTACTTTGGATGGCTTCTTGATAGGTATTTCAAACTTGTTTGTGGAGTCTCATATTGCAGATTTGGGAGACATCGTTGATGACATTCATCTTCTCTTTGATGGTGAAGATCCTTCTTCAGTTGTTGCAAGGGAACACTTTGACCCACTTGTTCAATCTCTACATGATCATTTTTCATAGTTTGACATGAGTTTGGATACTTTTGGACAACATTTGGAGGAGGCTTCTTTGTCTTCAGAGGGGATATCATTGTCTTTGGATCATGTTCTACATTCATCTCTACTAGATTTTGGATTGACATCTTTAGTAGTGTGGTCTAGAATTCCTATTTAGAGTGTGTCAGCTTTCGACATCGACATGGAGACACTTGAGCATACTTCAGAGACATCATCACATATCATCCTTCTTCCCTCTTTTTCCTTTATGGAATTGGAAGAACTCTTGCATACATTCATGGTTTTGTTTCTTCCTAAGGAGGGAACGTTGTTCAACAAGATTGGATCATCTTCAACATTCAATGTCAAGCTTCTACTGTCATTGCAGGAGACTCAACATTGAGGGGGGGCTGCCTTGTCTCTCTTCTTCTTCTCTCTAATGGGGGGGGTCTTTTTCCTCACATGGGGTTTTGGCCTTCTCATTCTTCATTGAGAGAATTTCATTTTTTGTGTCTTTCATCTCTCTTTTGGGGAGGAGTTTTGTCCCACTGGGTTTTCTCCTTTTCTCTGTTTCTGAGAGATTTCATTTGCATATGTACATGGGTACCTAACATGGCCTAGTAGTCAGGACCTATTCTTGCATCTTTGTGTCATTTGTATAATAATCTTCTACTCCCTAAGTTGCACTTAAGGGGGGGTTTTGGTGTAAATAAAGTCTTGTACCTAGTTAATTCATTACTAGGGGACTTATTTACATGTTAAGTTTACTTAAGTCCTACAAATCTTTCTATAAAGTGTTAGTTGTCACTAGTTGTTATCTTATCTTTTGAATTGTAACACATGTGACCTAGGTAGTTGTGATAAGTTGTCTCAAGTCATATGATTAAGACACTTGTCATAATCTTATGACATCTTGTATCTCACCTTGGTTATATAACCAAGGGGTCTCTCATACATTGTACACATAACATTGAATCATATTTGCATAATTGATAAGAATACAATTTATTCTTGTCATATTCATATTCTCTCTTTGTGCTTTCAATTTGGCCTCTAGATCTTGGTAGGTTATCTCCATAGCCAATTCTAACATTTCTCCCTCCTTGGCACCAAAATGGGAGTTTAGGAACAAGGTATGGACATCCACCAAAGCGTGAAGGATAGAAGAATTTGTCAGATACCACCTTGCATTGCCAACCAATGATAGTTTTTACTTGGGACTCTGGGGGATGCCCTGGTGCATTTTGAATTATACTTTCTCTATTAAGAGCGATACAACCCAAAAATATAATTGCATAAAATTGCAACATATCTTCTAGTTTCCTATAACAATTAATTTTATATAGACATAACTTTTAAGCAATCCCTATAAGGAAATTAATTGTTGACCTCAAGAAAATAATATTCCATACATTCCAAAGTAATCCCAAAATTAGGATTCAAAACTAAGAAGCGACTCTTAATAAATTTATACTTGCCTCCACTATTGTCAATGACACCACTCCTTTGATGAATGAATTAGACAACGCTCCATAGATCAAAGAACAAACAACTAAGCTTGTCACTATTCAAGTGTGAATTCTATGGTTTGCACTATTTTTTTAAAGATACCAATGACTCTTTAACTACTGTCAGTTTCGATCTGACTACCATTCATTTCGTGGCACACACCACTCTTCTCTTATTGTCCAACATTTCGCCTTCCATATATTCTACCATCGATTACACACCAAATTTTTCATGAAGAGCTTTTGTTTACACAAATTTGTGTTACCACTTAAGAATGCCTCTCCACATAAATAACAAAGACACCATTTTTTTAAAATATGTAATAAATAAAACAACTTTAAAATAAAATGATGTAACTCTCAAGTAAAAAATAAGTTCTATGTCTTTTATTTATCTAAGTACCTATTTATGTGTACATATTTATACCACTTAAGAATGCCTCTCCACGTAAATAACAAAGACACCATTTTTTTAAAATATGTAATAAATAAAATAACTTTAAAACAAAATGACGTAACTCTAAGTAAAAAATAAGTTTTATGTCTTTTATTTATCTAAGTATCTATTTATTTATGTATATGTAGCAATCTAGATAGATACCAAAATTCAATATATATATAAAAATAAAATAGTAAAAGTTAAAGTAAAAATAAATAAATTTTCACTAAAATAGTTATGTACTTATAGTAAATATATTTTTTCAAATAAAATAAACAATATAATTTATTTAATAAAAAAATGGTTTTGATGTTTAACCACTACATTCTTTATTAGATGTGTATTAAATTTAATTGTAAAACTACAGTGAGAGAGGAGAAAATATTTGATATTGTGATTATATGAAATAATATTTCTAAAAATTGACATTTATTTTTTAAATATAAAGACATTATTTTCCAAGTAAATAAAATATGTAATAAATAAAATGATTCTATAGTAAAACAAATTAAATACATTTAATTTTTTTAAATATGTAGTAAATAAAATTGTTTTATAGTGACTCGTGAGCAGGTAGCATGGTTGGTTAAGGGTTTTGGGTTCGTCTTATATAGGTCTCGAGGTTGACTCATGCTCTCAGATGAAATTGGTACGGGTGCGGTCTATGCCTCCAGAGGATGGTTTGTGCCTCCAGAGGACTAGTCTTGCCTTTGCTTGCCTCCTCCATCCCCCAAAACCTGGCAAAAACTAAGACCATGGCAAAGGTGTTGGAGCTCGTTGGGCAAAGTCGCAGATCTAAGCACTCAAAGGTGTTAGAGCTCGTTGGGAAAATTCGTAGATCTGAGCGCTAGACGTAGGGTTGGGGATACCTCTAGGTTATCAAAAAAAAAAAAACAGTAAAATAAAGACACCATTTTTTAATATGTAATAATAAATAAAACAACTCTACAATAAAATGAAGTAATTCTCAAGTGAAAACAAAAGTTTTATGTCTTTTTATCTAAGTACCTATGATGTGATGGGCAAATTTTTAAGAAATATGAAGTGAACTATTATTTTGTCTTTTTTTTAAGAATTACCTTGTTTCATATGCATTATATTTTATAAGTTAAGTTATAAATACATAAGTTAAACAAGTGCATAGCGTCGGTTCTGTGAGGAGGTAAAATGCCATGTAGCTATGAGTTAGGAAAATTTTTAGACAAAAAATAGGAATATAAATGTATTTAAAATTTGTAGGATGCATGCAAACGTGGTCCTAGGGACATGTGAAATGGGAACACGTGTGGACGGATGTAAGGGAATTTTTTTTTTATGGGTATCATGTATACGTGGAGTTTTTTATAGATATGCCAATGAAAACTTGTTTTTTTGTGTGTGTATGTATACATTTGTGAGATGGAAGATTCTTTATGATCTTAATTAGGAAGCAAGAATGCATTATCAATTTGTATTAATTATTGAATGCAAACAATCAGAAACATTTGTAAT
The DNA here is from genome assembly GCA_007258455.2 of Sequoia sempervirens. NCBI lineage: Eukaryota > Viridiplantae > Streptophyta > Pinopsida > Cupressales > Cupressaceae > Sequoia > Sequoia sempervirens. The sequence continues at coordinate 15,985 of VDFB02258188.1, read as the reverse complement.
GCATGAGACATATACGCATAGATGTGTCCACGTGCGCACAATGCACTGAGATGCATGGTTGGCATGTGAAAGAGTCTTAATGCAGGAGGAAATGCAGCTCGCATTTATAGTATTAAATGAAAGAGAACAGGAGAAATAAACTATTTATGACTAGTGCAATTTTTGTTTTTTTTTTTTTTAGAAAACCTTTTGGTTGAAAAATTCATGAGTCATTTTAAATGGAACAAAGTTTTGATGTAGAGATATTTCTAAAGCATCAAATATCATTTGCAACTATGTACAAAAAAACATGTGTGCGGGCAAAAAAGGAAAATGCATTCTTTACATGCCCCATTTTAATATGCATGGTGAAACAAAGTTTACCATATTTCTTTTTTTTGCTTGTATGTCTATTTGTAAATAAAATTATGTTTAGTGTATTGTTGTAGAACACATGCTATGTTAATTAATACAATTGAGTTATTTTAGTTTATCATATTACAATATGCAAGTGCTAATAGAAATAGTAGTGTTAGGTGGAAGATTGATAGGGGTAGCTCATTTGAGTATAAAGTTTTATAAGATTAATGAATGTTTTTTTTTTATGTAGTATGAAGATTAGTATTATATAAAGCTATTGATTTTATTATAAATAAGATTTAAATCCTGTCTATGCAATATGATAAGATATTTTTCGTGTATAGAACAATGTAATTATATTACAGTAAATTGTTAGATGAATGACTAGAAAGCTATTGATTTTATTATAAATAAGATTTTAATATTGTTTATGTAATATGAATTAAAATTTGTGTTTATATAATTAACAATAAGTAATTTGCAAGAATATAATAAAGAACCTTACTACCTAATATTAAATTTGTGTATATATAACATAAAATGTAATAGTTTAACTTATGAAAATGTAATAAGTGAAATAAATATTACGATAAATTCTTAGATGAAACTGTACAAAGGTATTGATTTTATTAAAATTAGATTTGAATGTTGTTAATGAATTACGAATGAATTTTTTTTAGTGTATATATTTTAAACAAAAAAATAATTTGAAAAGATATAAAGAATTTTATTAGGTAAGATAAAATGTAGGTACAGTAAAATAATCAACATGTTTGTAGCACTTTGCATCTAAACATTAAATTATTATAATAATCTATAGTAAAATATTCTTATAATGTTTGTAACAATGCTTGAAGCATTAAGTATACATGGAGGCATGTAGACATTTAGCGACGTGCACAGAATGCAAGGAGAGTGAAAAGCCTGAAAGCGTGATGAAACTAAAATTGCATTTGTAGTATTAAATGAAAGAAAACAAGATAAATAAACTAGTTAGTATGAGTGCATATATGAAAGGAAAGCATTAAAATATGGATCCATGTAAAGACATATGCATGCATGGATGTGTACATGTGTCCATTTAACTTGGTATGTTAAGAATCTATATATGCACATCTATGAGTTCAGAAATGTTGCATTAAGTTGCAATGGAAATAGGGGAACTAAGAGAAAAACATTAACATTTTGGGAAATAAAAGCTTGACAATACATTAGTGTTTATTGGAACAAGTTTATAAAGTATCCTAATAGTGGATGCATGGATACATGTAAATATTTGTGAAATCTGAATATACATTATAGCCTTGGAGGAATTGTCATATGTGCTTTTAGGAATCTATAAGAAACAAGATTTAGAAAAGACGTTTTGAAAAGAACTCTTTGCATTTGATAGATATAAAAAGAACATTAATGATTGAAACAAAAGAATGATACATTATTGTTTTTTGACCAAGTGTATTAAGAATACCCAACAATGCATTTGAATGCATGGATATATGTAAATATTTTATGAAAGTTGAGTTATACATTTTGTACTCAAGAGAAACGTGTTATATGCTCTTAATTCTGCATCATGAATATAGGAAAAAATGTTTTTCAAAAGAAAGGAAGTCTTAGTTCTAGCTCTATGTTGTAGTTATTTTCAAAGCCCTTAGTGTTTAATTGCATAACCTTGATATTTTCTTCATCTTTTTCTTTGTTTGGTATGGTGTGAATTTTGTTGTGATGGATGAAGGTATATTCGAGGTATAGATAGATAAGAATATACCAAAATTGGTAAAAATTATGAGTGATGTAAAGTGCAGCGAGAGGTGAGAGAATCGATTAATGCAAGTAAAAGATTATATGGAATGCCTTATAGAAGTATTGAATAGGAAGGAGCAGTAAATGTGGCAGTTGGATGAGAATGGTGGAATGTAGATTATAGCAGATTTATCATCTGATTATCAGCAAATTAAATGCAAGATATAAATTTGGATAGGTGGCTGGATTGAGAGAAAAAAGGAATGCAAAGACATTGAGGGTGTGATGCACCAAAGAGAAATGTATTTTGAAATGTATTTAGTTGGGAAGAAATGATACCCGAGGTGGAAATGGAAATGGAGTGGATTAGATAGAGGGTATGAAGTGAACTTTTGTTCCAAGAAAGGGTGGAAGAATGTCTATTTTGTTATTGGTTATGCTTTTTAAAATCATCATAGGGCTGAGTGTCTCAATACAAATACAAAAGAAAGACTGGTGCCTCATTTCTCACTCTCCTTTGGACTAAACAAAGTTCCAAGATCCTTGAGCTTCCTTGAAATGTGACAAGAGATGAATATATATAAAAAATATAATGGTATTTAAGGATGCAAGAGTGAAAGAAGCGCAATAAAACACAGTATAGAACTGGCTACATGGGAATTTTTCATCTACATTTCTGATGGCAAATTTCCTTTTTGTGCTTATCAGGAAGAAAAATGTGTGTATTTGTTTGAGAGTATTGAATACCATGAAATAATCTTATACATTTTAGCAACAATGCTTTAGTATGCATGTATACATGTATCCATGTGCACACAATGCAAAAAGTGAAAAGAATACATGACATGTGAATGAGAAATTTGAATGGAAAATAGTAAAATGAAGTAGAAATACAAATATGTGAAAGCATAGTGATGCTCAAGTACCATTTGCAGTAGCAAGCGAAAGGAAAACAGGGAAAAAAAATTATATACCAGCAAAGCATATATCGAAGGAATGCATAAATATATAATTTGGTACACAAAGAACTATCTATAAATGCATGTGTGCATAAAGTGAGAAATTCCAGGGAGAATTTGCATTTGAAACATATACAATATTATTTTTTGAACAATTGTATAAAGGATACCTAATGATGCATATGAATGCATGGAAACATGTAAATATTTGTTATATTTGATTACACATGATAGGCTTGAAGAAACTGTTATACGCGCTTTTAGGGATCTATAATAAACAAGGTTTAGAAAAGACATTATGAAAATAACTCTTGAATACAACTATATGTTATGAGTGTCATTTTTGAAGCCCTCAATGTTTATTTGCATAACCTTGATATTTTCTTCATCTTTTTCTTTGTTTGGTATGGTGTGGATTTTGTTGTGATGGATGAAGGTATATTTGAGGTGTAGATAGATAAAGATATGTGAATGTTAAAAAGAAGAATGAGTTATGCGAGTGGAACAAAGGGAGTGAATTGAGAAAAGGGTGAGATGCAAATAAGGTGTATGAATAAGTTATGAAAAGTATTTGACATGGGAGGCAAGGATATGGGATGGTGGATATGAGAATGAATGGGAATGTAAATGGTATGAATTTATCATTTGCAAGTTATATGCTTACAATTAAATGCAAGAAATGAAAATTTCAATGAGAGAGCTGGATTTAGTGAAAAAAGGAATGCAACACATTGGTATGATGCAACACAAGCAAATAACTGGATTTTGAAATGTATTTGATTTGAGAAGAAATGACGTGCAAGGGTGGAAATGGAAATGAATGGAATTAATAGGGTATGAAGTGATTATTTCTTGCAACAAGGGGTGGAAGAATGTCTAGTTTGGTATTGGTTATGCTTTTAAAAATCATCATAGGGCTGAGTCCGTCAATATAAACACAGAAAAAAGACCCATGTTGCATTTCTCACTCTCCTTCATACTGAACAAGGTACTGAGATCCTTGAGCGTCCTCGAAATGCAATAATAGAAAAGTGGATATAAAAATATAATGATATTTATGGATAGAAGAGTCAAAACAAAGGACAAAGTGGAAGTTCTTATGCATATACTATGGAAAAAATAAATATGGAAGAACATAAAATAGAGAACATGTAAATGGTGATGGAGTGGAGAACATTAAATACATGGAGAGAGAAATACGTAGAGCTAATCACCGATATATGCATGGGTGCATCAATAGACACATGTATACATGGATGTATGCATATTTGGATATAGGTACAAATGCATATGTTACATGGAAAGATGTATTCATATAAATATGCAAATATGGATGAAGGCATATATGCATATATGCATGTATGGACAATATGCATAAATGTATGGCAACATATAACTTTTAATTTTGTTTTATTGGAAAACTAGCACTATTCTGATAAATCAATATTGGAAAATTAGCATTTAGCTATTTCTATTTATCTGAATAGCTTTATAAATTATTGTTGTTATTGAAAATCAGTGAAAAGCAATCGCATAGATTGATTAAATAAATTCAGGCAAAGGCATAGTTTATAAAACTGGCGAGTAGAGATACGTAATCCTTGAATGCAAATTAAATGCATTGAAATATTAGGAAAATGCGATTGCATATATGCATAAATCAATGTATACATGCACCCATAGATACAATCATACATATATAGACAGATGCATGTAGAGATGGCAAGATATGCATAAATCATTATATGCATGGCTACATCTATGGATACATAGATACATAATGAAATGGAGAAAAAGACACATTTATATATGCATTTACTTTGGGAGTTTGATTGTGAATCCATATGCATATTTTGATTAAAACTAGTGGCTGAAGGTACATAGTTCAATCAGACAAAATTAATGCATTGAATGGCATCTGACCAAAGGGGAGACTATTTGTATTGCTAAGCAGTCTTTGAATATATAACAATTAAAAGAGATAAGCAAGTATAAGTATCCTTGGGGACATTCCACATTTTGACCTTTCAATCAAAGTCAATTAACAAAGTAGCAGTGAGACCTACAGAAACTTCAAGGACTATGCTGATAGAAAACCATATTTTGAACAATGGCTAAACAATCTGTTGAAATTGCTCTAGAAACTTTGAAGCAAATGCATTTTTGCTTCTGTTTATTTTCATTGTACATTTTAAATGAAAGTCGGGTTTTGCATTGTTACAATGTATTTGTATACTTTGGTTATAAAATCATAGTTTAGATCATTTTAAGTGTTATCCATTCGAATCTTTTGTTGAAATACGAAGGATTCATCTGAGTCTTGGAGGCAATGCACAACTGTCCTATAGAGAGAGCTTTGGAACCAATGAGCTGTCATATATACATGGGTGCAAGAGTCCATAGATGCATATATACATGTATCCATGCAAGTTATTGATAAATGCATATATACATGGATGTGTGTATGTAATTCATAGGCGCATATGTACATAAATCAAGGTATACATGTACCCATAGATACAACCATACATATATAGACAGATGCATAAAGAGATAACAAGATGTATGCACAAATCGATATATGCATGATTGCACCTATGGATACATAGATACATTATGAAATGAAGAAAAAGACACATTTATATATGCATTTATTTTGAGAGTTTGATTCTGAATCCACATGCATACTTCAATTAAAACCAGTGGCTGAAAGTACACAAATCATTGATACAAAATTAATGCATTGAATTGCATCTAACTAAAGGGGAGGCTGTTTGGATTGCTAATTACTCTTTGAATATATAACAATTAAAAGAGATAAATAAGTATAATTATCCTTGGGAACATTTGACATTTTGACTTTTCAATGAGAATGAATTAACAAAGTAGCAGTTAGACCTAAAGAAGGTTCAAGGACTATGCTGATAGAAAACTATATTTTGGACAATGGCTAGACAATCTGTTGAAATTGCTTTAAAAACTTTGAAGCAAATGCATTTTTCGTTTTGTTTATTTTCATTGTACATGTTAAATGGAAGTTGGGTTTCGGATTGCTGCAATGCATTTGGATACTTTGACTATAAAATCATAGTTTAGATCTTTTTTAGTGTTATCCAATTGAATCTTCTCTTGAAATACCAAGGATTGATCTGAGTCTTGGAGGCAATGCACAACTGTGCTATAAAGAGAGCTTTGGAAGGAATGAGCAAGTGTGCCACAATTTTTTTTTGCTCACATTGCTAATCTCACTATGTGCTTTGAACCTCTAAAGTAAAAGAAAACTGAGGAAAGAAAGTATTTATTGCCTCAAGTAACTGGTTTCTGGTTCTGGATACTGTAATTATTGTACTCTTAGACACACAGGCAAAGTATGGAACCATATAGAAAGCAAGTGAACTCTTTAATAATCCCATGAAACATAGTGTCTGTATGCATCCATGTATAGAGGTTTGCATGTGTATATGTGTACATGTAATTATGTATATATGTTAGACAGTATGTATTTGTGCATAGGTGCATAAGGATGGTATGTATCTCTAGAATTTAGATTGCATAGGTAACATGTAGTTCATAGTCATCTAGTTAGAGTAATATGATGACTTTGTGCATATTGGTATTTAATTCTGGAAGTTGATGTTTCCAAAGTTGTTTTTTTTTAATTTGGAAAGTAGTATTTAGCTATTTTCTTGATTGTGTTTCAAAGTGAATGCATTAAACAAAATGTGGATCTATCATGTAATATAGATCTATGTGACTAGACATGCATTGTGACTACTTTGAGTGTTTGATTTTTTGTTATCCTACAGATCTGTGTAGTCACAAGAGATGATGTTGCTGTAGAGTCAAGACCTGGAATCAAGGTACTTGATACATGTATCCATAGATACATGGATGTGGACATCTATCATGGTATCCATAGATGCGTAGATACATGTATCTATGGATAGATGTATTCATAGATACATTGACACATATATGGATAGATGCCTGTATACATTTGCACATAGAAAGACATACATATATGCGTGGATGCATCAACAGGTAGAAGAATACATAGAAACATAGTTGCATGGATAGATAGATAGATGCATAGCTGGATACATAAATGCTTAAATATACATGTATGGAAATATCCATGGATTGCATATGAAGTTGCATAGATACATATATCCATGGCTACATGTGCACATAGATACATGTATTGCAGTACACATGGATACATGTAGAAGTGTATCTGCAAGCAAGATGCATGGTTGCATGTGAGGCTTGTAAAGTTTGTATTTTTTTTATTACTGCAAAGCGGTCTCATAAAGAGAGGTTTGGAACGAAAATTATGTCAACATGTGTGGTAATGAGAGTTTTTTCCTTGAACCTTGTTATATATTCAAAGAGTAACTAGCAATGCAAGCAGCGTTTCCTTTAGCCAGATGCCATTCAATGCATTGAGCTTGTATCAGTGGATTATGCACCTTCAGCCACTAGTTTGAATCAAAGTATGCATATGGATTCAGAATGAAAAGCTCTTTCCTGTGAGCGTATTTTTAATTTGCTTACGCATTTTCCCGGAATGCTTTTAACCGGCAGCATTGGCCAATCACATTTTCCCATTGAGCATAATACTTTTTTTTTTTGTATAGTTTGCATTTGGAGAGCTATTTTATATATTGGAAAATTAGCATTTATCTATTTTTCTATTCGTCCAAGTAGCTCTATAAATCATTTTCGTTTTAAAAATTCGGGAAAATGCGAACGCATAAATTGATTAAATAAATTTAAGCAAAGGCATAGTTTAAAAGTTGGTGGCTAGAGGTACATAATCCATGAATGCAGATTAAATGCATTAAAATATCAGGAAAATGTAAGCGCAATGCATGAATGCAAATTAAATGCATTAAATGACATCTGGCTAGAGGTGAATGCGCTGGAGTGGCTTGGTGAATATGCATGGACAGGGTACTTTGGTCATTTAATATAGAGTTAAGCCACTTGCTATGCATCTTTATTACTTTGTGTGTGTTGTTTTTGTGTTCTGTAAGCTTGTGTTGTCAAAACCTAGATTATGCAATTGCTTTGAGCTTTTTTGCTATGATGAAAGCATATAGGATAAAGGAATTTTGTGACCTGTTATAGTTAATGTGCTCATAGGCACATATGCAAAATATGGAAACATATAGAAGGGAAGCGAATTGTTCAAAAAAACTTGTCAAAGAAATGTGGTCCCATGGAATGCAACAAGTGTTCACAATGGACACTTTGGTTTTTGCATGTTAAGTTTGTTAGATAATGCAATTTGGCATGAACAATGTTGTAGCCATCACATGAACAATAAAACTATTCAACACTGAACTCTATGCTTGTAACAATTATTGGAAAAGCTGTAAATGCCATAGATGAAATAATATGAATAAAATTCTAGTTTCTGGTATTCTTGAAATGCAATGAAAAAGTTGCTATAACGGCATAAGACAAGGTTGTGTAACATACTGCCATTCTTGTATCTAATTTATTTGAACACGAATGCTTTACACACTTGATTGCAATAGAAACATGTCTACGAAAATGGGACAATAGGGATCATAAAACAGTAGTTTTTAGTGTGAGTATATATGTATCCTAATACACATAAGCTTATCTGGCATTCATGAAAAACAACTGCTATGTACAGTGAAACAGTTAATTAGTGTTACTATATGCGTTATCCATATAACATTATAAACTGGTACAAGGCTAGAGTGACAGATCCATAAATACATGGATGCATGTATACGCATAGATGAATACATGGACAGATGAATATGTGCATATGTGCATATGGACATAGAAGCATATATACATGTCAATACGCATATATGCAGCGAAAGCAACACATGGATTTGTGTATACAGGAGTGCACTCTATACATTAGGATGCATGATGGAAAAGTGACTATTAAGTACAATGCATAAAAGCAGGGGCGAGACTTGGTTGCAGTAAGAGCATAAAAAAATGAAAAAAGCCAAAGGAAAATAACCATTTATTGTCTCAAGTAACTTATTAATGGGTCTAGAGTGTACAACCATAACAACTTATAATTGGTGACCATAAATTCTTGAAAGCGTAAGAATCAGAAAGCAAATATTAGAAAAGCTAGGAAGGACATAATGCAAAAGGGAACATTTAAACTATATAGTTTGAATGAAATTATGCATAGAAGGATAATAATTATTGAACATATATGTCAGATGTACATAGAGGACCATTGTCTTCATAGGTGCAAAAACAAAATTAGAGTTTCAAATGTCCATATTGTAGAAGACTTTAACATAGTAACCTATAGAAGTGTCTAAATGTATAATAGCAATAGAGTATTTTAAAACCAAAGATGTCTTTAACATGTGAGAAGCAGTGAAATGTCTTGGAGCATGGAAAGGTGAAAAAGTAAAAGTTTGAACAATATAAATCCATGGTCCTCTATTCCTAGTTTCCTGTAAAGCCAACAAAATGCTATGTATTAGAAACATAGTTTGTATGGATAGTGATTTGAGGTACTGGTTCAAAAGAAATTTTTTTTACATATGAATGACTTTATTACCTTCTGGCGGTGTTTCCTGTCTATTTGTCAATGTAAATCGCGTCGACAATGGCATTGTTTTGGTCAAGGCTAAAATGTCCTTCAGCACTGAAGTCCCGTAGGATGAATATCACTGCTGACTTGTCCTTAATATAGTCTTCATAGCTGAGCCTTTGCAGTGTGGGCAATAGACGGTGCATGGTGGCCTGGTCAATTGAAGACTGAATTGTTTGATTGTCATAAGTTGTTATGGTGGTTTTAAGTTGTAAACATAATGTATAATTGACTTGCCGGTTGCACTGTTTGCAGTGAGCAATTTTTTCTTGGAGTGTTCCATAAGCAACAAATTTGAATTTGCATTTTGGGTAACATGCATGAAATGGATTGGAAAATGCATTTGCTGCTTTTACAGTACCAGAAACCTATAGAATATGGTTCAAAATTGTTAGAGGAGACAAAAATACAAGTTTGGATGCACTAGACTTTTTAAAAAAGAATGTTGTTACCTTGAAAGTTGAATGTAGTAGGCTGTTGAGTTTTTCCAAGCTTCTTTTGTCATTCAAGGTACAGATGAATGTTGATCGACATGTGTGAAATGTGTTCTTTTGATTTGTTTTTCTTACAACATTCTTGAAAAGCATTGCAGGTGTTTTATTTGTATGCAATTTGGTCTTGAGTCTCAAAGTATTGTTGCTCATATGTTGGCCAAGTAATAGCAAGCACCCAATATTCAATGAGAGGAGAGGATTATATTTTGTTAAGAAATTGTTATAGGGGCAGTACTTAGAACATTTAAGCTTGGCCCGAAGAAAGAGGTATATGGGCTAAAGTACGCATGCCACATGCATGTCAGTGTATCTTGCGTCATAGTGAGTGGGCACCATTTCCCCAACTTTCTTCTGTGGCCCTATTGTACGGTAGATACCTCATTCCATTGTTAACAATTGGGTACGATAGTTATTATAAAGGATGAATTTGTACTCTTAGCCAGTGAGGGGATGTTTTCAGTGCTACTTATGTTGGTTAAAATCAAAATGCAATCACAGTCACCTCTGTCATAATCTGTCCTAGGTGCAACTTGGAAATCTGAGATTGAAATAGCTGATCCTAGGACTATTTTAGGCTCATGTTGATACACAAGGTTTCCACTAACATTTAACGTGATTGTCATTTCTGCTTTGTGATCTATCAGATCAGCATGTAGCATTTCCCGTGTTTTGTTGGCCTTATCCAATGTTTCTTTGTAGACAACAAGGACATCACCCTGGAAGGTGTCTCTAGCTCTTCTTGCATTTAGCTGTTCGATTGAAACAATTCTAGGTTTCTTGACTCTTGTCCTACAAGGAACAAGGATAATGTCAATAAAATGCTAATTTTATATTAGCAACTTGGGCAAATGATGGTTCATTGTAGAACGAAGTACTTTACCGTTGTGCTGACTCTTCTTGTGCAATTTGCACCTATTTGGCTTGTCTTTTGATACATCTTTTGGTGTCCTGCAAAGAATTGGAACAATGTTATTTGAATATTTGCGATTTGGGCGAATGAGAATGAAGGAATAATACTATGAGCACTTTACCGTTGCACGGATTCTTCTTGTGTGGTTTGTAATTGCTTTGACTGTCTTTTAGTTTCATCCATAGATCTCCTGCAAATAATGGATATAGCATTGGAAAAGACATTGCAATGCATAAAGGTGATATAAGGCTATAAGTTCTATAAAGTTGAATTTGTCTATTGTGCAACATGCAATTTTAGGAAAATTGGATTGTGATCAGTCCAATATGCTTCTGATATATAGGTAGAGCATATATTTGTAGCCGTGTTGGACCAAATGTGATCAATGACTGAGTTGCCTATGTTGTGTTGTTGGTTCAACATAAATTGTATGTTGTTCTGGTGCATATAACTGTGAAGCATTTTTTTGCTTCTGCTTTCTGAAGACATGTCGACATTAAAATCGCCTAAAATGTACAACATGTTTTCTGAATTTGTGGACCCAATAATTATTTGCAAGATTGCAATTACTTCATCTATGGCAGTTGCAGGTCTTGCATAAATATTACAAACATTGAGTTCATTGTTAGATAACATTATTGTCAATGTGATAGCTTCAATATTTGAAGTTTTATGTTCTATTGTTTTTGACAAGAGCAAATGTTTCCTGGTTAAAGTTGCTATGCCATGTATGTTATGTATAGAGAAGCTATTGAAATTATGCAGCAAGGTATTTAGCTCAAAGGGATGCATATGTGTTTTTTGGAGACACAAGATATCAGATTGCATTATGCCATAGTCATTGACAATGTCTTCTGCATGTGCTTTTAAGCTACGAGTGTTCAATGTACATAGGAGCAAATGTGATTTGTTTTTTGAACATGTGTTTAGATTATCAAGTTGCCATTGTGCATATGTCTGAAGACGAGACATTTCTATTTGTATTTTGTCTTTAACTTTGAAGTTTTTTGTGGTTAAAGGTTGTAACAGGAATAATGATTCTACTGATTTTGTTCGTGACAGAGCTGTATAGGTTAGTCCATGCTGTCTAACGCCTGTGGGATCAAAAGCCAAGGTCTCCATTGTTAATCCTTGGGATCGATGAATGGTTCGTGCACATGCTACTTGTACTGGGAATTGTTTTCTAGTTGTAATTTTCTTGTTTATTGTTATTTTCTGGATTGGCCTAGCAATGCGTTGTATAGGCACCCAGTCTTTGTCAATGATAGTAGAATAGCAATGTGCTAGTTTTGTGCCCTGGTGATGTCTAATTGATGGGTCATTAAATTTAATCCAAACAATATCAATAGTGTTTTGTGATGTATATGCTTTAAAAATTCCATCTGAACCGTTGACGAGGCCATCTTAAACATTGTAATTCCCTGCATAAAGCTCAACAAGAATGTTTGGTTTCAAGCATATTTGTGATGGAAGTGTCGTTGTGTGACTGTACACTCGTATTGCATTAAGGTCCTCGTTAACTTCATCTATCGCATCAAGCACAACCATTTGGGTTGGAATGATTGATAGCATTTTGTTGTTATGTGCTTGAACGTCTATTTTCCTATAGAAAAGGTGCGGAAGCAATGGATCTAATGGTACAGGATGAAAGCAAATTTTGTTGATATAGTCTATGTCATGAGTTGTCTGAATGCCTACTCGTAGTCTATTAAGAATTGAAATAAATATTTCATCTTTTTGTCTCATGGTAGTCACCAATGAATAGCATTTTATGTGGTCTTTCCAGAAACTATAAGGAATTAATTCAATTGGAGTAGGCCTATTATCAAAAACCACAGAGTCAAGGACAGGTTGTGCCTGGTAAAGGTCACCACAAAATATGGTATCAAGGTTCCCAAAGTATGTTGTAGGCATTTGCATTATGTCTCGTAGTCTTCTATCAATATACCGTAGAAATGTTGAGCCAACTAATGATATCTCGTCTATAAGAAGTATGCGCAATTGATCATAGTGCTTTGACATAGTGTCGAGTACTTCAGTGTTCAGTGGCAGGAATTCTGATGTATTAAAAGGTATGTGAAATGTTGAATGTAATGTGAATCCCCCTATGTTATATGTTGCATTACCTGTATATGCAGTTAATAAGCCCTTGGGTTTGTTTGGATTATTGTCAACAGAATTGCTATACATGCGAATGAGAGCTTGGTAGATGGCTTTTGCTGTAAAAGTCTTTCCTGTTCCAGCTCCTCCAGTCAAAAACAAGGGCAATGGATTTTGTGTATTTTTCATCTTTTTTATGAGAACATCCTTAACAATTGCTTGTTGTTCTTTATTTAACATTCATCTTAAATTGTAGTATTCATTGTTATCTATAATCTGTGGGTGCTTTGTAATTTGAAATCCATTCGAGTACGTGGTATTTGGGTTAGAATGACCTATGTTTGGAAGGTTTGTTTGAATGTCATATAGTTCTTTATGGGAAAGCTTTGCTTGCATTGGTAGGTCAATGAGCTTTTCATCTTCAAGAGACTGAAGATCATTTATAGCTTTTTCAATGTCACCCCATGCGGAGTTTGTGTTGTGGATGAACATTGCACTATTTGTTTGAATGGTTTGTCCATGGTACATGTATGCATGTTCCCAAGAGTCAAAGTTTTGTTTGAGTGTATGCTCATTAATGGTAAATGGAACATAGAGAACCAATTGCTCTCTACAATGATTCTCTATATCAAAGTGTTTGTTGAAATTGTTAAACCGTATAACATTGGGTTTGGCCTTTGGTTCAATTGCTTAGCCAGAGTGTATTTATTTGTATCTTGGGAAACAAATTCACCATAGAAGACATATCCATTGTGGAGTGTTTAAATAGTAGTCTATGAACTGCATTTTGATTCATACGGCACATTCTCAGTGTTTAATAGATTTGAGTATAAATGTGCGATCATTGTCAGATCGCGTATCAATGAATATACATTTTCTTGAACTATAATTTAATGGCAATGACAAAACAATATGCGTAGCTTGTTGTGATGACATTTGTTGCAAGTTAAGCATGGCATTTCCAAGTTTACTTACCATTCGTATTGCATCAATATTATCTTGCTTGTGGTCTGTACATATTCTTTTGAATGCATATGTCATTGACTTGTCTACTTTTGCAATATATGAGCTACAGTACATAGCAGCAGCATATGCATTTAGGACAAATTGTGCATCTGTATTAGCCTTCCAAAGTTCTGGAATCTTCCTTGAAAAACTATTGTTCCATATTTGTGATGGTTTTCTTTCTAAGAAAAGCGTGGGCTTGTTTAATGTTGAGCTCAAAGCTTCAATGTATTCATTGTCACTTAAGTTTAATTCTTTTAAGAACATTTGAAAAGTGAAAGTTTCGTCATAGTTTGCTTTTTGGAGTTTTGAGAAGATATAAGTGGCATTTGTAGTTATCGCTTCAGTCTTTTGGACTATTGGTAAAAGTATAGTTGACTTTTGCATTGGTGGGAAAGGAAAATTGTACCTACAAAGTTTATTTCTTGATCTCTTGCATTTCTTTGTATGATGGTGTTTGTGTAACATTGCTAAAGTAGGTTCCAAATTTTGAGTGTCGTAGGTAATATACTTATCAACAAAAGCTATGACGTCTGTGCTGTTATTTTCTGTGTAGATTGGTGCATTTTTAACCCATATGAGAAAATGATCATGTTCATTTCCTTGATTTTGGAACTCAGTGACTGAGAAGTAATCAATGACATTTCCAAAGAAAGAGTCATCTGTAAGTATCAATTTTTTAATTGCATTGATTCTATGTTTATAGTAACGTGCACAAGTAATAGGATCTTTCTTGATTAGTTCAAATTTGTCAATGTGTGTTGGGTGATTAGATTCTTGATGGTTTTGTGCTAATTGGTGTAGATTGTGCAGCTCTTGTAATGTTTGAATTAGTGGATCCCAATTTTGCTCAGCACTAGAGAAAGTGATGAAAAATGTCGGTGGGCCTAGTTGTCGAATCATAGCAAATACATTTTTCTTAAGTTGTTGTGAATAGTCTGGATAGATTCTTATTCTTTTGAAATCAACGTATCCAATATCTAATTTAAGAATTTTTTCTAGGTTTGGTTTGTGTTTAACGTCTTTCACAAATAGCTTTTGCCCTTTAAGCTGAAGCCCTTGATTCTTCGCATCATTTGTAGGCGATTACTTGTTATGATAGTAGCTTTGCAAGCTGAAAAATGTTTAATTTATTATGATAATGCTGGAATTGTCTTTGTAGGCTCCCATTACTATTTTACGATACGTAAAGGCCTTTTACGTATCATTATCTCACGTGGTTTGCCAAAGAATAAAGTTGGGAAATTCATTTCTTCAGCATATATGTCCTTAAATATTCCAATTGGATACTTGTGCTCTGCAGGTGCAACTTCAATAATCTTGTCCTCCATGTTATGGATACTTCTAGACTCAGTGAATCCATGTATCAATGTTTCTGATGGGTTTTCATTTTCCATTTCACTGTCTGATTCTGTTTCACTTGTATTTTGTGGACTATTGTCTTTGTTTTCTTTAGTGCATTGGAGAACTTCTTTCCAATCTTGGTTTACGTGAACTTCGTGCATTTTGTATAATGGTGTCCTTGTTAATTGAGTCAAAGCTTGCATGATGACATTTGGGTGCACCATGCCTTTTTGAAATGCATTTTTGTATTTTAAGCGTCTTTTCAATGAAACAACAATTGTTTGTGTGTTGTTAATTGATTGTGGTAATGCTCTTTGTACAATGTTCATGTCAACAGGGACATTTATAATAGAACCTGTTAGGCCTATTTGAGACCTTTTTGAACCCTAGTTCCCAAATCTGTGCAAATGCAATTCTAAGTGAGACAAGTCGTTCTTCTAGAGGAGTTAAGTTTTGCACATAGCACAATGGTCTGTTAGTTCTTATT
>VDFB02258187.1:0-30531 GCA_007258455.2 Sequoia sempervirens | reverse complement strand
ACTGTTTCAATGCAAAGTAGCATACATTGCATATGAGATCTGTGAATGGTAAGGAATCTGATTGTACTAGTTCACAGTATAGTTGTTTTTGTTTTTCTTTGAAAACCCTGATGTCCTTGTTGAAACAGAGCACTTGGCAAATTGCACATGAGTGTTTTGGTGTATCTTGTATTGTTGTTTTATAAATTTCTATTGGTGTCAATGTTTTTTTTTTTCTTTGGGCTGCTAGGTACACTTTTTTTTTGTTTTTCTTTTCTAATCAAGTTCTTCAGGTGATTAAGTCTTATTGTTGATTTATGTTTAAAATTGTTTGCTATGACAAATGGTACCAAATTTTTCGTGTTTCTAGGAAAAGCATGTGGCTTGGTCAAGTAAGTATTTTTGTATTGTGGATGATTTCTGATCAACTTTTTTAGTTGGAGTAAGCTTGTTGAGCATTGGCGAGTTAGATTTTGGGCTTTGATTCTTAGAAGTGGCTCAAAATGTCCAGCCAAAGGGTTTGTATCATGGAACAGTATAGAGACTGATTTTGTATATCCAGAATCATTGAAATCTAAGTACTTTCTTGAAGTTGTCAATGACCAAAGGCTTATCTGTATTTTTAACCACTTGGATATCTAGTGAATGCAAAACAAGTCACCCCATAATCCATGTTTGCTATGGTCTATGCATGGGCTTGCAGACAATCGCATCTTGCGGAAGTATGTTTCTTGATCATGTACTTTGTGCAATGTATATAGAGTACTAGGATTTAGTTCATTGTTGTATGATTTAATTGCTTCTTTGTCCTTTTTTTCAAAGCAAGCCAGGAAATAATCTATAGGTCCATTGCGTAATTGAGTTGAGGTGTACTGGTTGTTAAGTAGCACTTGAAGCGAATCAAACAAACAATCGCCAACATTGTATGCAAATGTGCTTAATCTATAAAGGCCTTCAGATCTAAGGACATCGTCAATGTTTGATATTTGAGGATACTTTGGGCCAAGTTTTTTTATTTCATGTGAACTTATGGGTTGTTTTGAAGTTATGTTTTGTGTTTCAATTTCTAACAATGGTTCAAAGTGTCCACTTAAAGAATTCATGTCATGAAATAGTATAGAGACTAATTCTTTGTAATCAGAACTATTGAACTGTAAGTACCTTCTTGTTGTTGTTCTTGACCAAAGGGATATTTGTATATTCAACCATTTGGATATCCAGTGAATGCAAAATAGGTCACCCCACAATCCACTTTCTACACAATCTGCTTGTGGCTTTGCAGATAATTGCATTCTGCGGAAATATGTTTGTGGATCATGTACTTTGTGCAATGTATATAGAGTATTAGGGTCTAGTTCATAGTTGTATGATTTTATTGCTTCTTTGTCCTTGTTTTGAAGGAAATTCAAGAAGTAATCTATAGCTCCATTTCGTAATTGAATTGATGTGTAACGATTATTAAGCAATAGTTGTAATGAGTCAAACAAACAATCACCAACATTGTATGCAAAAGAACTCAATCTACAAAGTCCCTCGCTCTTAAGCACGTAGTCAATGTTTGATATTTGGGGACGCTTTGTTAACTCATAAGTGTCAACATCTATTATTTTCTTTGTTTTTCATGTAACCTAATGTATTTGGGAATAGCAAATGTTGGATATGAATAGCATCAAACGCTAGTATCTAGATTACAAAATCTATAATTGTTAACATCGTCACCTATGTGCTTTTACTCAATAGCATTTGATAGTATGAATCATGTTGTTGAGGATCTTGGAAGTTAATAATCTCTATATATGTTGGAAAATGGATCTTGAGTAGTAGCAGAAGCTTACATAACATACCACACAGTAAACAATTTAATAGAAGCACAAGGGGAAAATAGTATTAATTCTTCAACCTGACCTTGTTATCCATTGTCCCCCAGCAGGATTGTATGTACTTATTCCTGTTACATTGCCAAAGTGGATAAATGAGTACAATGCATGATGTATACTTTTAGTGCCACAAACACAAAACAATATTTTCAGGTAGCTTTGTTTACATGCAACAATTGGTCGACAAGAATCTTTTTTGCTCACATTGTCAATCTCAGTCTATGGTATTTAAATGTTTTGTGTTATTGGATTCCTTTGTTGCTATGTACTTCCAAGCGACTGATTTTTTTTCAAAGAACAAATGATTTTAAAAGCTATTCAGATAAACATGAATCAAGTGGCATGTAGAGAATAGTTTGACAAATCTTTTCTGTTTATAGAAAATTAGGGAAATGCAAAAGCATTGTTTGATCAAAGAAGATCTATGGCTTTTCTTATTTGTGGGAATAGATTTTAAAATCATGTGTGTTTAAAAAATTTGAGGGAAATGCAAAGGCATAGGTCCATTGAGCAAAAGTGAAGGCATAGATTGATTAAATAATTAAAAAAAGAGATTGAAACTCAGAGGTGCAGGCACACAGTGCATAGATGCAAAGCAAATGCATTAAATAGCATGTGGGTCGATGAGAAACTGCTGGAATGGCTTGGTGCACATGTATAGCCAGGTTGCTTTGTCCATTTTTTATAGACTCAAGTTAGCTGTTAACCATGACTATTACTCTGTGCATATTGTTTTTCTATTCTAGAAGTCTTTGTTCTGGGAGAGTTTATAGCGATTGAGCAGACTTTGTTATAGTTACAGTATCCAGAACCAGAAACGAGTTACTTGAGGCAATAAATAGCTTCTTTCCTCAATTTTATTTTACTTTAGAGGTCTAAAGAACATAGTGAAATTGGCAATGTGAGCAAAAAAAAAACTGTGGTTAATGTCATTTTGCATGCAAGCAAGACCATGGAAAAATATTGCATCATGTCTATAAGTGATGTAGTACATCATTCATTGTACTCATGTGCCATGTCAGCTTTTGAAATTAACTTTGTACGCTTTTATTTGTAAAACAGGAAGAATAAATGTACGTTAACTTGCAAGCTACATAGCAACTTGCCACAGCTATAAACAGTCCTATGAAAAAAATTGCCTTATATGCATATAGGTAAAAACCAGTTGACATAAAACAAAGACTTATGACTCTAAACGCTATTTGAAACTGTAAACAGTGTTTGAAAATTGCATGCTAGCAGTTCATTCTATTCTATGGATATTGTATAGAGGAAGTATAACATATTAACACATAAGCAAAACCTGTTCTATTGCTCAAAGACAAATTACTATTGCAATTGTGGATAATGCATTTTCCTGGTTGTATATGTGGAAACAGCCCTCTAAATCATTAATGTTCAAAGAAATGAGAAATACAAGATGACAAAATGAATACATGAAAAAGAACTTTATGCAGTTATTATATTGAAGAATTTCAATTGCATTTCAAGAAAAGCAAAAAGACAATTTGGAAAACTGACCTTCTAATCTGCTATCGAATGATCAAGTATACTTGTAGAAATGTACAAATTGTGATAGGGACAAGCAATTTTTCCTAGTGTTGTTTGTGCGTGGTTGTTTAAATACAGTTGAAAGCATTGATCCCTATCACAAGGACAAATTAAACAAATGAGTACAGTGAGTGACATATACTATGCTATTCATAAAAAGAAAACAGAATTCTTATGTAGATTCATTTGAACGAGAAACAATCCAAGTAAGAACTTTTGTTCCTTAAAATGCAAATTCATTTTTTATAATTTTTAAATACTTATTGATATTTGTGTACCCTACAATAAAGAACATTTTTTTGCATATGCATGCACTAGGGTAATTCTGTTATTGCAATGGTGGCATAAGCTCTTTAAGAGCAATCAATGGAATAGATCCCATATTTGCTTAAGCGCCTAAAAAAGTGTAAATAGGCCACAACAACTAATCAATACTAAGCCAAAAAACAACAGAGACTTGTGCTAGCACTGTTAAGTTATGGTAAAAACAATTTCTAGCTATTGTTTAATGCCAAACTAGCTATCACTTAATAGTGAAAGCGACATAAATATTGATTTTCTAACTAAATGGGGTCATTTCATTTCCATATGCATAAGTTTTTTTTGTACCGTTATGTAGCACTTACTATTACTTGTACAATGAAGTCACATGCAAGTAGAATTCATAACTCATGGCATTTAGATACACCCAAGGAGAAATACAAACCAAGGTTGTTGGCATCCTGATAAGAAAGATGATGCAATACATCCAATTAATATATGGCACAACATCTTATTTAATGAAGATGATTTGGATAGGAATGTTACAAATCAGAATCCTTATTGGTGTCTAAGTAATCCTCTTTTTCAAGACTTTTCAAGGAGACTGCATGCCAATACTATCAGTGAATAAGTGGAATCATATCTTTTAATTGACTTTGTTTGATTGGTCAAATGTGCACAAGGATAGTTATAATTATTTGTTTGTTTTAATTATTATGTATATAAATACTATTCAACAGTTATCTAATTAATTAGATATGAAATGACAAAAGGAAAAAGAAAATTAATTAATTAAGATAATTTGATTCATTAATTAATAAACTGAATTACCGTGTAAAAGTACAAAAATTAGAAGTTGCAAAAAAAGCCTCTTTGCTTTATGCTTTAATGACATCGAGAGAGATGAAAGCAATTGTGGAGTTTAAGCTTATATCTGTAAATTGCATTTGCCTGACAGTTTGTAAAGTGCTTTTAACACATTGCCCTCATATTGTTTATAAGGTCCTATTATGGGACATGCTAACAGATGCTTGTCCAAGGGACTAGTCTCTGAAGAATAGCATAGGCTAAGCACTATGAAACCCAATGTGCTTATGGAAATTAAAATAAAAGAAAACTGATGAAAGAAACTATTTATTGCCTGGAGTAGCTTGTCTGCAAGTGCCCTTTTTTGGAACCATGACAACCTTTGCCCTGTCACTGTAAACTCTTTCATAGAAAAGACATATCGACACACACATATATGTATACATATGTATATATATGTACAAATACATCCATGTAAAGGAAGATTAATGCATCTATGGACATAAACATATATGCATCCATATGATTACATGCATATACACATAGATGCATCTACACACACATACATATATGCATAAATACATATATGCATAGATATATCTAGAGTCACATGCATACATGCATATATGCATCTACAAATGTCTACATAGATATGCACATAGGTTAATGCATATGCGCATAGAAACATGCATACATACATACATGCACTGACACATTAAGCAGAAAGTGATTGTGATAGTGAACTAAAGCACTATGAAATAGAGCCCCACGATGCACTTGAATGGAAAGGAACTGTGGAGAGTAACAAATTATCATCTCAAGTAACTTGTTTCTAGGTCTGAGGCCTGCAACCGTAAGATCTCTTGCTTAGTGGCTACAAACTCTTCCTCAGAACAAGAGCTTAGAAAAGACAAAAAGCAACACACACAAAGTAATAGAAATTCATACCAAGTAACTTAACTCTATATTAAATGACCAAAGTACCCTGGCCACGCGTGGCCTCCAAGCGATTGCACCACCTTCACCTCAAGCCAGATGCCATTCAATGCATTTAATTTTTATTCATGCATCCCGTACGCCTACCTGCCAGTTTGATAAACTATGCCTTTGCTTAATTTTAATTAATCAATTTATGTGCTCGCAGTTTCGTGATATTTTAATGCATTTAATCTGCATTCATGGATTATGTACCTCTAGCTGCCACCTTTTAAACTATGCCTTTGCTTAAATTTATTTAATCAATTTATGCGTTCGCATTTTCCTGAATTTTTAAAACGAAAATGATTTATAAAGCTACTCGGACGAATATAAAAATAGATAAATGTTGATTTTCCAATATATAAAATAGCTCTCCAAATTCAAACTATACAAAAAAAAAGCAATATATTAAATGGCGAAATGTGATTGGTTCATGCTGCCAGTTAAATGCATTCCAGGCGAATGCATAAGTATTTCTGCCTACCAGCAGAAACTAATAAAAGCATTTCAACCAAATGCATAAGTATTCTTGCCTTGATACTAGGAGCCAATAAAATTGTCACAATAGATAAACAGTTTATCCAAGTGAGTGCTATTAGGTTTGTTATCTTCAATTTCAAACTCCTTTGATGTTAATGCATTTTATTTGGTGGTAGAATATGGAGATTCCTTTTTTAATGAGAGTCTGGAAGAAGATGACATATACAAATAAATTTAAGCAAAGACATAGGCTAGAAAACTGACAGCTTCTATCAATAGAAAGGGGACGTTTACAGTGACAGAGCAAAAGCTCTTGTGCTCATTGAATGAATACCAAGAGACAAGTCACTCAAGGGAACAAATTGCTACTTTTATCTATTTTGCTTCATTTTATCCCAGAAATGCAAGTTGGGTTTCATAATGCATGAAAACACATCTGTGCAAATAACTGCCAAAATTATAATTGCAATGGATGACAATGATAGTGTAATGGATACTAATAGTCCAAACATCAAAATACACCAGCCAGTTTATTTTTAGATTCAATGGAAACAAGTATCAATTGGAAATAGATTAACCTAGCAGTCTATTTATCATAGGTTCTTGAATTCCAAATGCACAAGTGCAAACATGGTTCCCTACAGGCTTTTGCTATGCATTTTAACTATATTGTTGTTTTGCATCGAGCGTAAAGAACCACTACAACTATGGTTTCCAAACAGATTTAAATCAATAAATGTAAGTCAAAAAAGGTTTCCAATTACACTTAATACTTGAATCACAAAGCATCATTGCTTCAAGCTATAGCAAAAGTGCAGACAGGGACACACAAGCAAATTCAACAATGACATCATCAAACAAGGATTTGTTTGCTATTACTATGACTAACTATTGAACTCAATTGATTCATCAGTCAAACAGCTTGATTCATTATTGACCTAACTTGTTTCAAAGCTATCTTGTTAAACTGATTAGTTAATTTCATTAATGAGTAAAAGATAGAATTGACTTAATTTGCACAAGCTAACTGTAAGATTGACTTGTTCGTTAATTGACATTGATTAATGGTTCAGAGACAGATGGGACAAATTAAATTGTCATGAGCAAAATGTGAGGTGGACTTATTGGCTGCTACGCCACATATACTATGACATTTGAGCTTTCATGAAAATAATAGCGAAAGCAATAGAATAAACAGATGGCTTCAACATAGACAAAGGAATACAATTAATTTGGACAGCTATAGGCTATTGAATATTTGTAGCATAAGAAACAAAAAGGAAGATATTGCCGAAGATTTTGCAATTTCGGTTTACAATTGTGTTTGCTTCCTTGTCTATAAAGCCTTTTCAAGAAGTTCCCTTTTTTTTGCATATGAATGGCCATGATTGCTTTAATTGATTAGGTGTACAGAGATGTTTTATAATTAACTATAATTAACTATTCATCTAAGCTTGTACGTATCCATGTATGCAACTGCGTATACATGCATCCATGTTTTTTTGGATGTGCCACTCTAGCCTTGTACCAATTTACTTTGTTATATGGATATCACATATAGTAACACTAATAAGCTCTTTCACTATACATAGCAACTGTTTTCGTAAATGCCAGATTGAGCTTATATGTATCAGGACACATATATACTCACGCTAAAAACTACTGAATTATGATCTTTACTGTCCCATTTTCGTAGACACGTTACTATTGCAATCAAATGTGTAAAGCATTTGTGTCGAAAGAAATTAGATAAAGGAATGGCAATATGTTAGACAACCTTGTCTTATGCCTTCATAGCAATTTTTTCACTGCATTTCAAGTAAACCAGAAACTAGAATTTTATTCATATTATTTCATCCATGGCATTTACAGCTTTTCCAATAATTGGCTATGACCAACCGTGGAACACAATTAATTCATCAGCCAATTAGCTTGATTGATCACTGAATTAACTTGTTTGAAAGCTATCATGTTAAGCCAAGTAGCTAATATGCCACATTCAGTATGACATTTGAGTTTCAAATAAGTATCATGCACAAAGATCTATTATCATGTTAAAGCCATGTAAACATAGATGTTCGAATGCCATGGGACCATTTTATTTCCATTTGTCCAAGTCCATTTCATTCCATTATCAAGAACTAATAATTAAATGTTTAAACGAGGTACATGGAACCAGAAAATGCAAATAGGGTTTCAACAATGACATAATCTAACAAGCATTTGTTTTCTATCACTATGATTAATGATAGAATTGACTTAATTTGCATGATTCAAGTGCAACATTGACTTGTTTGTTAATTGACTTTGATTAATGGTTCAGAAACGGATGAGACAAATTAAATTGTCATCAGCAGAATGTAAGATGGACTTATTAGCTACTACGCCACATATACTATGACACTTGAGCTTTCATGAAATCACCCCACACTAGTTCCATCAAATAATGGAAGGGTTATTCAGTGGCTTCACATATGGTTCCCCTGCCATTGCAATGAGGGCAGAAAAGTAAAGAAATAAAATGTAAAGAGTGAATCTGATTAGGATGTTGAAAGACTTGTTAAATGAGAAATGGAAACTAAAACATTGAATTTGAGTTTCCATTATCTTTTTTTGTTTAATTCTTGATTACTGTTTTGTTAAACTGTATATTGTAAAACACATGGTGTTGTAAAAACAACAACTCACTGATAGTTGTAATACACAAGGTGTTGTAAAGTATTTTGTATTACTCTTGATTAGTTTTTATTGGAATTATTCTGTATTGCTATAATTACTTTATTACTTTCTATTACTGTATTTGAGTATGGACATTTCAAGGTGAAGAACATGAGACATATGCAATGCAATATCATAGGTTTAATTACCAAGGTATGAATGAGCAAGAAATTTTTAGTAGATAGAGGTCATGAACGTTGAACTAATAGTATGATAGTCACCAGAACATTTAAGTAAACCTATGCTCAATACTCTCTTTTCCATTATCAATTGTATTCCCAATTTCATCCATGAAGAATATCCTCAAAGATATAGAATACATGGATGCACAAGCTAGAGAAGTTCTTCATGGATCAAAGATATGGAATTCATTGATGAAAGAAATGGAAATCATGGATCAAAGTGATGGCTAATAGCAGGATCTACAGGTTGACAAAGTTCTTCATGGACGAAATTGGGAATAAAATTGATAATGGAAAAGGGAGTGTACACCATAGGTTTACTTGAATGTTGTGGTGAATGTCCTACTATTGGTTCAATGTTCATGACCTTCATCTACTCAAAGTTTCTTGCTTGTTTATCATGTAATATAGATTTTAGTGACTAGAGATGAATTGTGATTACTTTGAGCGTTTCATTTTTTGTTATTTTGCAGATCTATGTAGTCACAGGAGATGTTGCTGCAGAGTCAAGGCCTGGGACCAAGCTACTTGATACATGTACCCATACACTATGACATTTAAGATTCAAGTAAATCTCATGCACGCAAATCTGCTATCATGGTAAAGGCATGCAAACCCTAATGTTCCAATTCCATGGGGTCATTCTATTTCCATTTGTCCAAGTTCACTTCATTCCATTATCAAGAACCAATAATTAAATGTTTAAACAAGGTGCATGCAAAGAGCAATGCAAGTAGGGTTTCATAGTGCTTTAAGACATTGCTATACTGTGATTATAAATTCATATTGTAAGCTAATTCTAGTATTATTTATTCGAGCTTCTTGTTGAAATGCAAAGGTTTCATCTGCGTTTGATAGGTATTATGTAGAAATCCTCTTGTCCATTTTACTTCATGCATGTGAGCCCTGTAAGGTCTATATATTATTGACTACTGCAAAGTGGTCCCATAAAAAGGGCTTTGGAACCAAAATTATCTAAACACGTGTAATAATGACAACATTTGAACTACGAGTGAACAGTGTGTTGCTTTGAGCTTTTCCATTCTCATCAAAGCATAAAGGGTAAGAGGGTTTCTGTTAAAAGTTGTGGTTGTTGTCCTCATAGGCATAAACTTGTATTTTAAACTGCTTTTTTACTTCATGCATGTGAGTCAACAGTGTGTTGCTTTTAGCTATTTCGTTGTCGTCAAAGCATAAAGGATAAAGGGGTTCTGTTAAAAGTCATGGTTGCTGTCCCCGTAGGCATAAATCCATATATTAAACTACTTTTAGTATTATCTATTCAAATTTCTTGTTGAAATGCAAAGGTTTCATCTACGTTTGATAGGCATTATGCAGAAATCCTCTTGTTCATTTTACTTCATGCATATGAGCCCTATAGAGTTTGTATTTTTTAAATTGTTGCAAAATGGTCCCATAAAAAGGACTTTGGAACCAAAATTATGTCAATGTGTACGATAATGAGAGCTTTTCAACAATCAGTCAACAGTGTGTTGCTTTGAGCTTTTCCGTTGCCGTGAAAGCATAAAGCATAGAGGGATTCTGTTAAAAGTCGTGGTTGTTGTCCTCATAGGCATAAATGCAAACAATGGAAGCATAAAGAATGCAGTGGAAACCTTTTTCTTGCCAGCAAGCATAAAAAATTCTATTAGATGTAGTCGTTACTGTTTTTGTATCTTGGGGTTATAAAAAACTATGTCAAGAAATGTTGTAGAATCCAAATTACAATGTTGCCATTGAGTAGTTAAGTAATATTGCTTTTCGCTTTTTAGCCTGTCCGATACAAGAAATGCAAGTAGGGTTTCATAGTGCTTTAAGGAAATTGTATACTTTGATTATAAATATGTATTTTAAACTACTTTTAGTATTGTTTTCTCGATTTTTTTTGTTGAAATGCGAATGTTTCATCTACGTTTGATAGGAATTATTGTTTATAAGATGTTGTGACATACATTAATTGGATGTATCTCATCATCTTTCTTATCAGGATGCTAACAACCTTGATTTGTATTTGTCCTTGAATGTATCTGGATGCTATGAACTATGAACTCTACTTGCATATCGCTTGGTTGTACAAGTAATAGTAAGCGCTACAGAATGGTAGAAATCACAACTCATAGCATTCATATACACCCATGCACAAATACATGGTATTGAACACATTAACACAAACATGGTTTTCCAAGGGCTAGTTTGTTAATTGCCTTTGATTAATAGTTCAAATGCACACAAAGCTAATTGCAATCATTTCTTTCTTTGAATTGCCAGGTACTTAAAGGCTAACTAGCAATTGCCTAATTATTTAGATATGGGACAATACAAGGATGAATAAGGAAATATGAACTTGCCTAAATCATCATGAATGATAGAGCTATTTGGTAAAATGCTACATATACTGTGACATTTAAGCTTCAAAGACTGCCAATGAACAACAAAAGCTTCAGAACTCTCAGTTAACATGTAAAGGGCCAAGAAAAATTGATCTGCTAACTGAATGGGGTCATTTTACTTCAATTATTTAGCACTTATTCTTAATTGTTTAATCACAATATGACTAGATGGCTAGCCGACGCAATCCACAAAAAAGCATTTAAAGCAAATGCAACAGTAATCTGTTATATACATACATACATACATGGCAACATAGATACATGCATTCATATATACATAATTACATGCACACATATATACATGCAAACCTGTATGCATGGATGCATACAAAGACTATGTTTCATGGGATCATTGAAGAGTTAAGTTGCTTTCTATATGCTTCCATATTTTGCATGTGTGCCTATGAGGACAATAATCACAATATTTGACAGTATTCCTCTATCCTTGATGACAGCTCATTAGTTCCAAAGCTCTCTCTATAGGACAGTTGTACATTTCCTATAAGACTCAGATGAATCCTTCGTATTTCAAGGAAAGATTTGAATCAATAACACTTAAAATCATCTAAACTATGACCTTACAATCAAAGTATCCAAATGCATTGCAACAATGTGAAACCCAAGTTCCATTTAAGATGTACAATGAGAGTAAATAGAAGGGAAAATTCATTTGCTTTAAAGTTTGTACAACAATTTCAACAGGTTGTCTACCCTTTGTCCAAAATATGGTTTTCTATCAGCATAGTCCTTCAACCTTCTTTAGGTATAACTGCTACTTTGTTAATTGACTTTGATTGAAAGATCAAAATGTGAAATGTGGCCAAGGATAATTATAGACAGTTGTACGTTGCCTCCAAGTTTCAGATGAATTCTTGATATTTCAAGGAAAGGTTTGAATCGATAACACTTAAAATGATTTAAACTATGATTTTACAATCAAAGTATCAATATGCATTGCAACAATGCAAAACCCAACTTCCATTTAAGATGTACTATGAAAGCAAATAGAAGGAAAAATGCATTTGCTTCAAAGTTTCTAAAGCAATTTCAACAAATTGTCTAGCCATTGTCCA
Source organism: Sequoia sempervirens (assembly GCA_007258455.2). NCBI lineage: Eukaryota > Viridiplantae > Streptophyta > Pinopsida > Cupressales > Cupressaceae > Sequoia > Sequoia sempervirens. Next base: position 18,235 of record VDFB02258187.1, on the reverse strand, counting down.
AATTTTGTTTTTCTACCAACATAGTCCTTGAACCTTCTGTAGGTCTAACTGCTACTTTGTTAATTGACTTTGATTGAAAGGCCAAAATGTAAAATGTGGCCAAGGATAATTATACTTATTTATCTGTTTTAATTGTTATATATTTAAAGACTGATTAGCAATCCAAACAGCCTCGCCTCTAGTCAGATGCCATTAAATGCATTGATTTTGCATTAATGAATTATGCACCTTTAGCCAGTAGTTTTAATCAAAGTATGCATATGGATTCAGAATCAAACTCTCAAAATTTGAAAAGGTTAAATTTTTGAAACAAAGATATACTTTTGAACCCCAACTGCTTAATTTTTATGAACCATATAGCATATGCCACTCACAATACCCATTTGCAAAGATTGTCCTTGTAACAAAAAGCAACGATATGATTACAAGTACAACCAATATAGTGAGAATCTTGAATAAACCTTTTTCTCTGTCTACTATATGCAATTGTAAACAAAAGAGAAGGTTCATTCTAGAAACTCACCTTGTACTACTTCCTTGAAGAATTTGCCACAACTGGACCGCTACACGACCTCTTTTTCTTCCAACCAAAAAGCATTGCACCATGTGAAAAGCTTTCATTAGAAAACAAAAACCATGTCTTTGTTTTTTCTAAAAGAATAGCAATATATAGTACTCCTATTGTGATGGATACTAATAGCAAAAACCATTTAAAGACTATCGAGCATTTCTCCAGATTCAAGAGACACAAGTATAAATGCAGACAAGATTAACTACACAAACTAATTGCGACAGGTTATTGGACCACAAATCTTCTAGTAATGAATTTGACTGCTCTATTGCATGAAGCCTAAAACTGTTCTATGAAGCAATATTACTTAACTGCTCTATGGCAACATTGTAATTTGGATTCTACAACATTTTTGACATAGCTTTTTATAACCCCAAGATACAAGAACAGTAACAACGACATCTGACAGAATTTTTATGCTTGCCGGCAGGGAAAAGGTCTCTACTACATTCTCTATGCTCCCATTGTTTGCATTTATGACTACAAGGACGACAACCACGACTTTTAACAGAATCCCTCTATCCTTTATGCTTTCATGACAGTGGAAAAGCTCAAAGAAACACACTCTCGACTCATTGTTGAAAAGCTCTCATTATCGCACACATTGACATAATTTTGGTTCCAAAGCCCTCTTTATGGGACCACTTTGCAGCAATCAAAAAGACACAAACTCTACAGGGCTCACATGCATGAAGCGAAATGAACAAGAGGATTTCTACATAATACCTATGAAACGTAGATGAAACCTTCACATTTCAAAAATTCGAATAGATAATACTAAAAGTAGTTTAATATACGGATCTATAATCAAAGTATACAATTGCCTTAAAGCACTATGAAACCCTCTATCCTTTGTGCTTTGATGACAACGGAAAAGCTCAAAGCAACACACTGTCGACTCACATGCATGAAGTAAAATGAACAAGAGGATTTCTACATAATTCCTATCAAACGCAGATGAAACCTTCGCATTTCAACAAGAAATTTGAATAAACAATACTAAAAGTAGTTTAAAATATGAATTTATAATCAAAGTATACAATTTCCTTAAAGCACTATGAAACCCTACTTGCATTTCTTGTATCAAACAGACTAAAAATTGAAAAGAAATACTACTTAAGCATACATGGCAACCACAAGTTGGACTCTACAACATTTTTGACATAGTTTTTTATAACTAAAGATACCAAAAGCGATACTGACGACATCGACCTGAATTTTTATGCTTACCGGGAGGTAAAAGGTTTCTACTGCATTCTTTATGCTCCCATTGTTTGCATTTATGCCTATGAGGACAACATCCATGACTTTTAACAGAATCCCTCTATCCTTTATGCTTTCATGACAACGGCAAAGCTCAAAGCAACACACTGTGACTCATTGTTGAAAAGCTCTCATTATCGCACAATTTGACATAATTTTGGTTCCAAAGCCCTCTCTATGGGACCACTTTGCAGCAATAAAAAAATACAAACTCTACAGGCCTCACATGCATGAAGCAAAATGAACAACAACCACGACTTTTAACAGAACCCCTCTATCCTTTATGCTTTGATGACAACGGAAAAGCTCAAAGCAACACATTGTCGACTCACATGCATGAAGTAAAATGAACAAGAGGATTTTTACATAATTCCTATCAAACGCAGATGAAACCTTCGCATTTCAACAAGAAATTCGAATGAACAATACTAACAGTAGTTTAAAATACGAATTTATAATCAAAGTATATGAATGCCAAATACACTAAAAAATGAAAAGTTACCTCTTCTACGTCAAGCAATTTGTCTCTCACTGTCCAGCGTTTTAATGTATCGAAACTCTAAAAATTACCAAATTATCACCTCAAATAACTCGTTTCTGGGTCTGGACTCTACAACTATAACATATCCTGCTCAGTCGCTAAAACTCTCCCTCAGAACACCGCTTACAGAAGACAAAAACAACACACGCAAAGTAATGAAATGCATACCAAGTAACTTAACTCTATATTAAATGACCAAAGTACCACGGCCCGTGGCACTCAAGCCGATTCCACCACCCTCACCTCGGGCAGGATGCCATTCAATGCATTTAATTTTTTATTCATGCACCCGTCGCTACCACGGTTTGATAAACTTGCGCTTAATTTTAATTAATCAATTTATGCCTTAGTTTTTGATATTTTAATGCATTTAATCTGCATTCATGGATTACGTACCTCTAGCCGCCACCTTTTAAACTATGTCTTTGCTTAAATTTATTTAATCAATTTATGCGTTCACATTTTCCCGAATTTTTAAAACGAAAATGATTTATAAAGCTACTCGGACGAATAGAAAATTAGATAAATGCTAATTTTCCAATATATAAAATAGCTCTCCAAATTCAAACTATACAAAAAAAAAAGCAATATATTAAATGGCGAAATGTGATTGGTTCATGCTGCCGGATAAATGCATTCTGGGCGAATGCATAAGTATACTTGCCTACCGACAGGAACTAATAATAAGGTGAACTATTATTTTCCTATTTTTTATGAATGATTTTATTAATTTAATTTAAACAAACTAGATTTTGAAAATGTATATGACCAAAATTTATATTCTTAATTGAAAATTAATATTTTTATATTAAAAAAATATCAATCATAATTCATAAATTTATTTTAAGAAATATTCTTCATTAAATATTTAATAATTGATATTGATATGTCATATTTTATAATAATGATTATGCAAATTTTTTAATATGTTTAATTTATATTTTGATTTTTAATTACTAATATTAGTTTTTAATTTATAAAATATATCTTTAGGAATTATTTATATATTTTTAATAATATTATTAATACAAAAATTAAAAATAAATTATATTTATAATTTTATATTAAAATTATTTTAGTGATAATTAATAAATTTGATTTGAAAAATATTTTATTAAATATTTAAATAATATTATTTTATAAATATGAAATATACAATTTTTTAATAAAATTAATATATTAACACTTACATAATTTAATAATTAATAATTTATCCCTCGTTTATGAGGTTGGGTAAGTAGATTTGTCTTTAGATGTTTGAAAAAGCATTATGTGGATGTCCCGTGTGGCGTAGAAAATTGGATGCTCTTGGAAAAAGAGACAATTTTATGCTTAATTTGGACCTACTTTTGAGTACCCTTGCATTAATCATTTTTCAAAATAACATTTATAGGCCCCTAAGACCCATTATTATTTTTATCTAGAGGCCCATTCCACTTAAAAATCATATAAATCCTGACAAACAATACTTAATTCATTCATATCTCAAAAACCCACCTCCAAAAACCACTAGTGGGACCCATTCGCCACCTTGGGTGAATGAGTCCCCTCTGGTGGGACCCATTCACCAAGGGTGGCGAATGAGTCCCTTTTGGGGAAAATTTCAATTTTGAGCTAGAATTTCACTGACTTAATTCATTTTTTCAATGGATGTCGACCTCTTAGGTCTAAATAACGGGAAAATTAGGTATTGATGCCTATAAATACACATTTTAGGTCATTTTTCACATCTCCTAGTCATTTTTACAAAGCAAATTCAAAAGTCAAGTGTTGAGAATCTTCCACAAGAAGTTTCATTAGCATTTCTATAGCAAATTTGAAGCTTTTGGACAGCAAGATAGGTTTTTGCAAGTCTTCAAGCTCACTTCTTATTCAAGATCCAACATTGCAAAGAGTTGATCATGGATGCCTATGGAGAATCATGGAGAAATCTAGGTTTAGGAGATGCAACTAGCCATCAAATCACACCTTATGACTTGTTTTCAAAGTGATTTCATCTTCCATTTTCTCTTTATCTTCAGATTTAAGGTGTGCATGTCATTTACATTCATTTGAAATGTTGTAGGGTTTCTTGGATTGAAGTCTTGCATCATTTAAATCACATTTACTTATCTTATTCTAACACTTTAGAATAGGGTTTTATCTTACTTCAGATTTTCCTAGTCTTAGACACACTTAGGGCTAGGGTTTTATGCAGATTTTATCCATTCAAGGTTTAACTACCCAATTAGGGGTTTGACCAAGGAAAACCCCCCCATTAGAAAACAAATTTAAAGCTGTTTTGTAGGTGTTTTAGGAGATTCAGATTCGGGTTTCCGTCAACAAGTGTTGTGCATGTGACAAAGTGTAGATCTGAAACTTGAATTCTCAGAAATTAGAAAAAGGACTAATTCACCATGGATGGTGAATGAGTCCCGCTAGAGGTGCCTATCAAAATAGAGTGTAGATTCTAGTACCCTTTTGGCAGAAACAAGATTATGGACAAAAACCCTAGTCTGGGACTGATTCGCTTAGGGTGGTGAATGAGTCCCAATTAGTCAAAAAGTCAACATTTCTAGTTTTTCAGAGTATTTTCCAATCTCCATCAGGTTTACAAGTGCACACATTTAGTCTTGTAACTTTCTATTTTGTTCTATTTGCATTTTTTTATCCTTTTAGGTTCTTTGCAAACAACACTGTGTTTTCAAACACTTCATATTTCTTAGACTTTGCATAAATAATCAACCCATTTTATCAGTCCTTTGCATTTAGATCATTTCATTTAGGCATATTTTCATTGTACTTGCATTAGTTTGAGTGAACCACCTAGATTTTGTGTGGGATCTATCTCTCTCCTTTAGGTGAAAATCCCTAATTGAGCAAGAGAGTCATAGCATCCTACACCTTAAAATCTATGGTTCACTCTAGATGAGGGCTAGGTAAAAATTTATTTTGACGAAGCGACACGTGGAAATCTAGGTGCAGGGTGTGTGGTGAGAGATCACGAAGGAAAAATCATCACCATAATTGGGGAGAAAATTGGAAACACCACAAATAATGATGACAAATTTTGAGCGACATTACTTGGATTGATGATTAGGAGGACGCTGAATTTGAGGAGGGTACATGTTGAAGGAGACTCACAAATTGTAGTAAATGTCATTCGTACTGGTCACACACCAAATTGGAAGTTAATGAACTGGCTACAATAGATCATAGATATTCTGAATTAGTTTGATGATTTAATAGTCTCCCACACATACAGAGAAGTGAATGAGCTAGCTAATGATATCATTAAGCACATTGTGGACATGATGCATGACGGAGTAGAAGTAAAGTCATTGGCAGAGTGATTTGTAATTTATGAATTGGAAGTAAATCCATTAGATCCATCTCACGTATGAGATAAAGATCATGCTAACATGCTATCATTGATAGTTAATTCCCTCATAGAATGCATGGATAAAAGAAAGCTTGTTGGCGGGATACAAGTTATATATTCATTTGGCAGATGGTAAGCAGGTCACATGGCAACAATTTGAGCAAGAATGGACACGTATTTCTATTTGAAGGTGAGGGGGAGGAAGATGTCGTTCTATGGAGATATATTTGACTGAAGGTTGATGGAGGTTTTTAAAACATGCATGGGCATAGTGTTGCAACCGCTACACATGGTGCTAGGTGACGTCTACCTAAATGGGAACAAATGCTATAAGGTTAACAATGATATAGCCTCCATGTTCCTTGCCACGTTACTGGATGTGGGGGAGTCTAAAGACATTGTTATGGTGATAATGTCTAAAATGGTTTGGTCAAAGTGGTGTGGAGGCCTGAAGTTTTTGTTGTAGCAAGCAATGCCAGGAAGTGGGATGATGTCGGATGACAGAATGCAACCAAGGGATAGGGAGAAGTGGTGTTAGCCCTCTACAGAGCTTTGTGATTTGGGGCCATGGCATGGATGTTGAGGCTCGACATAACCAAGCAAGAATGGGGATTAATTTCTTCAAGGGATGCATAGAAGGGGTTACAGATGATGATATCCAAGAATCTTTTATCTTCCTAGAAGAAGTGGCAAGGGAAGTGGTGGAGGATGGTGGAGACCGAAACATGGTTTTAAGTGCATGTTGTATAAATCTCAACTATAATATGTAAAAAATATTGAATATGATAAGGTTTATCAGTTTAGTTTTAGTAGGAGGATGGGGTAGCTAAGTTAGGATGTGATCCTAGAGGCCATTTTGTGGATGTAATGTGGGGGGATATTGCAAAATCTATTGTCCAACAAGGACATACTTTGTAACCTTTTTTTGAAATCAATATACGAATGCGACCTCAACGCATCACATTAACTTATAAAAAAAAAGTTAATATTTTATATTAATATGCCATATTTGTAATAACATATTATGTTTATATTTAGTAATTTATTATATTTATAATAATATTATTTTATTTTTTTTTATTAGTAAGTTGTGGGCTAAGGGCCCACACCCTTTATTAAAACATAGAAAAAATAAATAAAAGTTACATAAAGTCTTCCCAACAAGATTGAGATGGCATAAGATACCTAAAAGAACCTTGACAGGACAAAGAGTCCCAAAAAAATAATATCAACTACAAAGAACTAGTTAGAGACCAGGAACAAATGCAACAAAAACACAAAGGAAAGAGCTCCTAAAAGAAGCCATTAGGATTTTTTATTGTTTCAAGAGAAGAGAGCATCCATGGTCCACTAGGTTCCCCCCTCGACAACTTCCATGCCTTCCATTCAAAGTTTTTCAACATCAGTCTTCCTGCCCTTCCTCCTCCTTGAACCACAATTTGGTTTAAGCTTTTTGCTTGCCATATGAGATATCCCAAGTTTTTGAGGTAGTTCCAAGATCATGTCATCCTCAAAGTAGCCATGGTTTGTATTATCTAAATCATCTATAAAAGAAATGGTACCATCAGATTTAGATCCATCTACGTCCTTTTTTAGAGAGGCATTTGACAAATTATCTTGGGCATCAATAACAAGAAATGGAGAAGGCTTCGAAGGAAGACCAGGTTCCAGCCCCAAAGCCTGATTAGAATCATGAAACTTGTCGTGATTCTGCCATATGAAATCAACATTGGGAGTGTTAGGATTTTTAACCCATTTTTTAAGGTTGGAAAACCTTGACCCAACCTTGCACTGTAGAGAGCAGGCCTTGACTTTGTGGCCCAACTTATTGCAAAAAAAGAAGGAAGGGCAAACCTTCAAAGTTTAAAAATTAGGTCCAAGTGCTAAGAGAAGAGTGGATCCGAATAGATTGTGGAAGGGGTTTGGAAATATCAACCATAGCACAAACTCTATAAATTTTGTGATCAAAAGCCACCACTTCATAATCCAGCTTAACAAAAGTTCCAAAACTATTGATCAATTTGTTGATAAGATCCACGTTCTGCAACACCAAAGGTAAGTTGTAGAGTCTAATCCAGACAGGGATATTTGTTATCTTGGCTATAGCTGGATCAAAAAAGGGATTCCAAGGAATAAAGAAGAGGCCAAAATTCCAAAAAAACCATGGACCATTGTGGATCACGAAATTGCAGTCATTAATGATGTGGAAAGAGAGCAAAAAAAGCCAAAATCTAAAGACTCAATCCCCAGGATAGTCAAGTTGCTTCAAGTAGTTTTTTCCCATTTAAGGATGGAATCGATGGAAGTACACCTACACAAACATCATAGAATCAAGGAGCGACTGCCAATGTCTGCAACGACTTCATCAATACATCCATTTGGGAGGCAAAAATCCAAAGGTTCATTTGAAATATACACCTTTGTATCATCAATAGAAAGAGTAGATCTGCTAGAAAGATGGAAAGGTTCCTTTGTGGGGGAGGAACCAGATCAAGCAGAGAATTAGGGCACGACAGGGATGGGTTTTCATTCTTAATATGCTCCAGACAAAATACAAAACATGTATGAAAATGATTCAACCTATTTTTTCATGTTGTAGTGGCAAATAGATCCAAAACAAGGGGTGCCAAATTGTTTCCTAGCAACGAGCCTATCTTATTCAACCCCAAAGGGTCATCCCTAGGGAAGAAGACGTTTCCTAAGACAATGAGTGAAGGGCGTAATTTTTTCGCCCCTCTCTAGCCACAATGCAACAACTGCCCTTCCTGGAATTGACTTGTTTCTTTCCCTTTGCAACTCTTTGCGTCTTCTCATCACCCTGTCGTGACCTCACAACCATGCCATTATTTAGGCAATCCTGTCGCATGTCATCCGCACACTAGGGCTCCTTTCACACATCCTCGACTCACACCTTGATCTTATTTATTAATGAAAATATTATTAATATAATTATTATATTTATATTTAGTAACTAATTATATTTTTAATAATATTATCAATATAAAATTAAAAAATTAAAGCAAACATCTTATTATATTTATTTAATTAAATTTTAAATTTTAAAATGTAAATTTATATCTTTGCCTTACATGTTTATTTTTTAATTTTTTATAATACATTGTAGACATGTTAAATTGACCTAACACTTATCACACAACCTAAATGACACTTTCTCATCATCGACATCATTATCATCGAATATCACTGCATTTCACATCAATTGCATCAAAAACCCTAATTTCTTCTATTAATTGAATAATATTAGATTATTTAATTAATTCACTTTTTCATCATTTTTGACTAATTAAATAAATTTCATTTATTTAATAAGTCTTAATCTAACTTTATTCCTCTTGATTAATTAAATAATGTTAATTATTTAATTATGTCGCTAATTCACTTTATTCCCCTAAGTCAATTAAATTATTAAAACATAATAGTTTAATTAAATCACTTTCCCCTAAACGTGAATAATTAATTAAATTATTCAAAATTTTATTAAAAAGGTCAAATCAAACAAATACAACTTTTTTTGTAAAATTCAAACATGATTTGCACGTTCAACTCAAAAATATTAATTAATTAAATCAATTAATTAATTATCTCACCCACTTTCATGATTGAGCAAATTATGATCCCCTGATTGCTCGACCTGATTAGTTGATTGATCCATCTATTCCTAACATATCAATCTATTTTTCAATTCCACAGATTATTCAATCTATTCCCTCAATCCCACTGAACACTCAAAATGATTTCTTCAATCACACCGATTACGTAATCAATTTGTACTGATTATTCCCATCTAAATCCTCTCAACAATTTTGAACTGTTGATCAAGATATTCTACTATGTGATCTTGCACATTCATTTCAAACACACAAATTCTATATAACAACCATCTTATTCCTCAAATATGATTAGAGAATCAATATCATCTGCACAACGAAATAATGCAAAAATCTTAATCAACCTTTTGACAAAGCTTTACACATATCTTTGATCAAAAACACACGCACATTCTTCAAGCTTTTGCACGCATAATGGAGGCTTTACATTGATACAAACAACCCAACATCTTCACGAACACACTCTAACATGGGATGGTAAATTTTTCTTTGTTTTTGAATTCACTATGATTTCTTAAGATTTCATCATTTGTTTTCAATAGCTTAAAACTTCATTTCATGAGTAATGGGCATGAATCATTAGCTTTTGTTTGTTTAGATTAGTTTCCATTCATTCAATTTGATCATCTTGCATCTTCTCAATTTCCCCCTTACACATTTTGGCACGCCTAGTGGGACCATGGTCCTTAAGTAGCACTAATCATTGTATGAGAAAATTTTGAAGTTGCAGGTTATGAAAACGCACTAGAAAAATTTTCATGTACAGGCTACATGAATTTCTTGCGGTCGATTTCACATTTCTGTCATAGTTGACTCTTTTTGGGTTGCTTCTAATATATTTTGCACTTTTTCCAAAATAACAGAGGTGCACTTGAGTTTTTTGGCCGCTTCTACTTAAAACACAGAGGCCACACTTTACTTTTTCACTCGCACTTACTTCTGACAGGGTTGTTTTGCTTGAAATTTTTGCTTTTGTTCTATTAGTTTTCATTTAAAAAAATTGTAAGTCAAATTTTAATTTCTAACATTAACATTTGCTTGGTTTGGAACTTTTAATGGTGATAACATCGTTTGTGTAGCTCTTGAAGGATATGGAACATGTTACATGAAAAAAACAACTAACAGGTTTATTGTAGAGAATGCGAACTGTCGAAATTTTCAATTTTTTTAGAAGCTTTTAGTTTAGTAAAATTTTGAATTTGGTGCTTAATAATTGAACCCACAAACGAACACTTCAATTTTGATGCATCTAAAAATAAACTTTTCCTGAAGCTTTCATAGTTTAGGAAAATTTTGAATTTGGTGCTTAAGAATTGAACCCCACAAATGAACACTTCAATTTTGGGGCATCTAAAAATGAACTTTTCCCAAAGCTTTCATAGTTTAGGAAAAATTTGAATTTGGTGCTTAAGAATTGAACCCACAAACAAACACTTCAATTTTGGTGCATCTAAAAATGAACTTTTCCCAAAGCTTTCATAGTTTAGGAAAATTTTGGTATTTGGTGCTTAAGAAATGACCCCACAAATGAACATTTCAATTTGGTGCTCTAAAAATAAACTTTCCCAAAACTTTCATAATTTAGGAAAATTTTGAATTTGGTGATTAAGAATTGAATCCACAAATGAACACTTCAATTTTGGTGCTTAAAAAAATGACTAAATGCTTTCATTTTGTTCACGAATGCATGATTTTCTTTTGTTGACCATTAATACAAGGCTTTAAAAAAACTTTGGTTAGTGTTTAAAATGAAAAAATCAAATTCTTATCTTGCACATTGCTATCTCTTTGTCTGAAATCCGGAATATTTCATTTTGGTGCATGTAAAAAAGAACAAAAATTGCTATCTTGTATACACTTTTATTTTCGTTTTACTTTATTTTTATTTTTATTTTCTTTATTTTTCATTTTTTTGAACTTAAAAAGAGCATTGCGATGAAGTGTATATTGTGTATTTCATGTTTGGAAAACTAGGTGTCTATCCTCTCCCCTTGCACCTTTAGATGATCTTGGGTGATGAAAAACATCTTGAGTTTTGCACCTTTTGTTTACATTTCAAAAGCATACCTTTAGAGGGCCTGTGTCCCGATTTGTGAGAGGGAACGACCTAGGTGAGAATTTTTTTTTGGTCCTATTAGAGCCTAAAATTTGATGACGATTTTGGAAAATTTTAAGGCTCACAAAATGCAAAAATTGATTTCAACGCTCTATGAATAGACAACAGTGGAAAAGGCTACATAACAAGCATTTGATGATATCTCAGCTAAAGTAATGTTAAACATAATTTCACCAGTGGATATATGCCTAAATTTTCATAATGGAAACTTAAATATAACACAAATAAAGAGAAACTCAGTGTGTTAAGTGATAATTATGATATAAGGAATAGACACAAAATAAAAGTAGAGGGAAAGCTATTTCCAGCCTGGTCATTTACCAAAGAACTAAAAGGCACAAACAATCTTAAGGGAAATTATAAAGATAAAAAGAGCATCATACGCTTCATAATGTAACATCCCCAAAAATCATAATAGAGTCATACATAAAAATAAGAAAATCCTTAAGGGCACTAGAACCAAATTCGAAGAGACCAATGATGTATGAGAGGAAGAGCATAGTAATAATTGATCCAACTGCTAGGTGAGGGTATTATTTCTCTTATTTTTTGTTTCTATGATGAGGAAATATGGTAAGCTCGATAGAGGCATTTTGTATGCTATACAAGGAGTACCTCAAGTAGATGAATTCGCATCAAGGAAGCTTGTTAGTATGGATCATGTATCTGGTTATCAAGTAGAATCAAAGATTATTACTAGGGCAAATCCAAATACATAAGGACCACTGCATTCATTTTTAAAATAATCGAGATCACTAGTTTGACAAGATAGATTCCAATGGATTTACAAAAGGTAGTTCGCGTACACCAAACATATATAGAGGGATCACACTTAGCAGTGGGCAGATTAAGATTGAAATGAATACAAGGATCTCAAGTATGGGACACTGAAGATTTTAGTGGTGCGGAAGCAAGTCTTATGTTTAGCGTTTTGCAACATCCATCTACCAATGTTTTCAAGGTGCCCGCGAAGCAACTTAAGATACAACTGCCACGAATGTATAATTCAGCATCATGTTTTTGTCACTTCTCTTGCTAAGTCTATACTTCTCTCGGGTAGCCAACTATTGATGCAAAAGGGTACCAATGCCCTAAATGCTCTTATCACTATTATCATAGGTGATGGTAATAAGATGATAGTTTGCATTCTTGTTACCGCAGATTGTTCCAAATTTTCCTATGATATTTGCAGATAAAATTTCTTCATTCAAAGGCGTTGTTATGAGAATGAGTATTTTTCAGGAAGGCCTAAGCTCGATGATAATTTGTGTTCTTGCGGAGATGTTCTTACTTTGAAATTAGTGAGGAAATGATGAGGTATTCGGGTTAACCAGCGTTGTATCTGACAAGAGATCCTTGAAGATTGATACTATAAAAGACCCGTGTGTAATAGGACTAATGAAGAGATGTATGCATTCAAAAGGAGATGATCGTCAGAATTAGAATACCCCAGAATGTTGTGGATCGAGATGATATCACCTTCTTGGTTGATAGAGGTCATCATTTTTATTGAATCGTGAACTTCATGGGTGTCTTAGCTTGCCCTGTGAATTAACATAAGATGAGTGTATGTCTATTGTTGAAGAGTTATTGAGATTTCCCAAGGATGTGAACATGAAGAACAAATGAAAACATGAAGAAACGAATCAAAAAGAAAGATATCAAAAAAATGAATGTTAGAGAAATTGAGCATATTCCTCTAGATTCAGATAAATGAATAAGTAGGCATACTAGGAAGACCCGACAGGAAACCCTAAAACAAAGGTAAATACTCAAAACAAAAATGAATCGGCAAGAGAAAGATACTCGAAGTGATTTTTTTTTTACATTACACCAACAATGCAAGTCATGCCGATGGAAACTTATCGAGGAGACATTCTACTATCGAAAGAAGAAAATTAAAGTCTTTCCGATGATGCAATGTCTGGCCGATGTCTTGAGGGAAGAAGTAAGTATTAAAATAAGTGGCACCAATACAACATGGGAAAATATAAAAAAGGAAATTTAAATTTTGCGGAGTAAAATAAAAGTAAAGATTTATAGAATAGAGATGGAGCTTCATCAGCAAGACAATTAATATCGGTGGAAGTATAAAAGGTCTCATCAAGTCACACCGATGACCCAACAAGGAATAATTCATCGGTGAAAGAAGATCGATGGGAAAAAATAATTCTTCTTGATGCTTGAGGTCACCCCAAAATATAATTACATATGGTCATAATGCGGACAAAGGGTTAAATAAAATAAAAGTGTGGAAAAGATATTATTGTTTCAAAGTATTGAAATAAATGAGCAAGATAGAAGTATTATATTGTGTGAAGTAAAGTTGGAAATATTTTCACCAAGGGCGAGGTAATTATTTTACCTAGAAGAATTTTTTTACGATGGAGAGTAAATCTTTTCATAGAGGAAATTAAAAATTAAAGCTTTGATGGGAAATGATTTTTACTCAAGGAGTATTTTACCCTAAATAAGGATGAACAAATTAAATACAAAGTAAAATAATTTCATCAAGAGTGAAAAACATTTTCACCAAGAAAGGTTAAAGAACAGGAGATTATTTATCCAAAGAGTATATTATTCAATTGGGAAAAATTGCAAGCAAAGAAGCATACCAAATAAACAAGATTAATTTTCACTAAAAGGTTATAAATTTTACCCAAAGAATGTATTGAAGATATGTATAGTGAAAAGGTGGATGTGAAGTTTTCCAGCAAAGGGATTAAAGATTAATGAAGATTTTAAATGTTTTGCAAAGTGACGATTATTTTTCATGAGGAACACAGATAGCAAAGATTAAAATATTTAATTTGCTGGAGGAAAATAATTAAATATTTTTTTAAACAAGAAGAATACTAAAGCGTTGCAGTGAATAGGTGCTATGAGGGGTTTTAACCCTACAAGGGTAATGTATATATGCAAAGTGAGATTGTATCATAAAGATTAGATTTAGGAGAAATAAGTAGGTTAGGTAGTTGGATAGGGTGCACTGTTGCCAAAATAAATACCATGTTGTACATTGTAAAATATTTTGAAATTATATAATGGAGAACATATTTATCTGGTGATCTAATTATGGTGTCAATTGTTTGTCGAATTTATTGAAAAAATTCTCTGGTTGTCTCCAAGGTTTTCATTTCTTGATTATTTAAATTGAAATATCAAGGATATTCTTCAATTTATCAAAGCACACTTGTTGCTCTTGTGTGGATTCCGGTCTTAGTTCATCCATGATAATTTAAAATTTGGATTATTAAGAAGAATCTGATAGTTACACTCTTGCCTGTTTATACAGGTTATAAACATAAAAGTGCCAAAAAATTTGAATTGTATCCAGAAATAGGACACAAATATTATTTACCTCTTGTCCATTAATATGAAACAGTATACCTCTCCATTTAACCATCTTATTAAAATATTCACATTCAAGTTTAACATTAGGAATAGAATGTTCAGCTTTCATCTATTGCTTAATAAAGTATCCATCCAAATTGGTCGTCTTCTTTAAATCTATTTCGATATAAGGCACAGCTGGAATTCATGACACGAGAAAACCATTTGTGTTTGTTTAAAACATACCAGAGATTAACGCGTTTTGAAATAAAATTAGTAGCTCTGGCGGGGAATATCAAAATTTTGTTCCATCCTTTCCATATGATCAATATAAATTTCACATTTGAATTGGTGGATTGGAAAAATCAAAATAATTTTAAAAGATCATTTTCCCTTTGGAAAAGTAGGTGGCCCAACTCTGGTAAAACGATGAAGAATGGATGAACAATTTGTGTATGGAACAAAGAATATTATTTTAGCGATAAGAGGGTCGCGGGGCCCTGGCACCGATTGGCTAAATCTTTCTGATGGGAGTTGGTCACAAGGTCTAGTCTCCCCCACCCCCATGGTATCGGAGGGTGTGTCGCGCCAGCATCGCCGGTCACATTAAAATTTTTACTAGGCGCACTACAGTTTATATGGGGTCGTGCTACCCGATTCCTGCAGTCTAAAGTACGGGGCGGGGGGCCTAGCTCGATTGGCTAAAGCATCCTGTTGCAGGCAAGAGGTCACGAGGTATAGTCTCCCCCCAAACCCATGGTATCGGAGGGCGTGTCGCGCTAGCGCCACCGGTCACGTGAAATTTTTTTACCAGGCGCACTGCAGTTTATAGGGGGACAGATACCCGACCGATTCCTGCAGTCTAAAAAAAGAAAGAAAGAGGAATTAAAGAATTGAAAAAGCAACGGCTGCAAGTGGAGAAAGAACCACTACAATTGAACCAACAGCTGTTAAAATCAAGAGAATTTTGCAATAAGAATGAACACACAAATGCAGGCAAGCATTGGACCCCTCAAGAGCCTCATAATATAATTGGGAATTTTCACAATGAAGGTAATGCACTTTATTCACAACAAGATATTTATTCACCACAACCATCAAAGAAACTAAATGTTTATCAAGTCCCTCCTAGAAAAAGATTGGTAAGCCATCAAGATTATCAATATGATCAATGTCAAGTGCAATATACTTCCAGCCCACTTGGAAATGTTAGTCAAAATTTGCAGCAAGGTATGCATCAGAACCAACAATCTAAAAATGATGCATGTTTCAAAAATATTTTGGAGGCCCTTCTTGATATAAGGAGACATGATGGAGAGTCTGGGCACTCTTTGTTCATAAGAATGGCATAAATTTGTAGACAAATACCTATTAATTTCCCACCTAGTAGGTCTGAGATCATTTGGCGGTTCATGGAAGTGTACGAGCCAAACCCAATTTATTGGCCTAAATCATGGGTACCAAAAGCTTATAATCAAATAGATGAATGGATTGGCATTGTAGACAAGAAAAGGTATGAGGACACTATCAATGTTGAATCCAAAAGTGAAATCACTAATGAGTATGAAGAAACTAATCAGGCAATATAGTTAGAAGATGAGACATGTGAGAGTGAAAATAACTCTTATAATAGCCTGCATGATGAAGATGAAGATACAAAAGGTCTTTCTTGCATAATAGATTGTGACAGTGCATATTATGAGGGATCCATTGAATATTCAGATGATGAGGATGAACCTGTGGATTTTGATTTGCAAAATGATTCTTGCAGTTCTTATGGAGATCTGGATGAAGATGCAGGTTCATTTGACAGTGAACAAATAATACCTCCAGCTGCAGATGAGAACCATAGGAACACAATTGATAATAAAGAGGTTTGTACACTTGAAAATGGTTCCCAATTTTTTTCAAATCCATTATATGATGAAAAAATAGATGAAGATCAAATGATGTTTTGCCAAGGTGTGCCAAAATATGAATTTCATGTATATTCAAATCCACTTTATGTTGAAGATGAAGTGTTTTTTGATAATCAAAGTGATGCACCAATTTGTGAAAAAAATGAATATGAGGTCAACACATACAAATTACCATTTTTTGATGATGAGAAGAATGAAGAACACAACAATAGTATGGTGGATGATGAAGCATATTCACTCAATAGTGAGCAAATCTCAGATCTGTTGGAAATGGAGTACAAGAGATATACTCATAAGAAAGACTCAAAAAATTCATCCCTAGCATTAATTGGTACAAATGTATACAGTGATGGCTATGTGGATCAAAATTTTGTGTCACTGCCAATTAGTGACATGCAAGAAGTAAAAGATATTTCAGATTTGATTATTTCAAAAAATGTCGATATGGTAGAATTCTCATATTTACGTAAGAAGCATTCTGATAATGAATTCCCAGTGTAACTAGGAGATCATTTTGCAATATATGATAATGAGCAGAATAATGAGAAATGTTGTATTGAATATGCATACACATTGTATGGTGAAGATGACAGAAATTTATTTCACGATGCTGGAGAATATGAACTGCAGAATGATAAAAGCAACACAAGTCAAGCTGAACACAATGATCTTCTGAAGGTTTTCAATGGCAGTGGCACAGCTGATTGTAAGAATGTTCTTAAAAAGAATCTGATGAACTCAAAGAAAAACTAGGTGTATGATAGGGGAAAATAAGGGTAATTCTTTTTGGTGACCTTGTGCCATCAACCATGGTATGGTTTTTCAAAAAACCATGTTAATTTATGACAAAAAAAGAGTTTCAAGTTTGTTGCTCAAATGAATAAAATAATTGGTTTGCTCTTCCAAAGATTTGGGCTCTTGCAATGATCTCATAATCATTCATCCCCAGACGGAGCCATTGTTAGAGCCTAAAATTTGATGAAGATTTTGGAAAATTTTAAGGCTCACAAAATGCGAAAATTGATTTCATTACTCTATGAATAGACAACAGTGGAAAAGGTTACATAACAAGGCTTTGATGATATCTCAGCTAAAGTAATGTTAAACATAATTTCACAAGTGGATATATACCTAAATTTTCATAATGGAAACTTAAATATAACACAAATAAAGAGAAACTCAGTGTGTTAAGTGATAATTATGATATAAGGAATAGATGCAAAATAAAAGTAGAGGGAAAGTTATTTCTAGCCTGGTCATTTACCAAATAACTAAAAGGCACAAACAATCTTAAGGGAAATTATAAAGATAAAAAGAGCATCATACGCTTCATAATGTAACATCCCCAAAAAATCATAATAGAGTCATACATAAAAATAAGAAAATCCTTAAGGGCACTAGAACCAAATTCGAAGAGACCAATGATGTACGAGAGGAAGAGCATAGTAATAATTGATCCAACTGCTAGGTGAGGGTATTATTTCTCTTATTTTTTGTTTCTA
>VDFB02258186.1:0-20783 GCA_007258455.2 Sequoia sempervirens | reverse complement strand
AAGTAATCTTGAGGGTTTATATATCCAACACTTCTATAGTGTTTAGGAAGTACTCATAGAGGCTTGGTCTATGTGCAAGGTTCATGGGCATTATTTTTTTAATTCTTGTTGACTTGGCAATTTGAAGTCCACTTGGCCCAAGAGGCTCATTTTTTAGCCCTTGTGCATTATGTGGTTGTATGGTGTGACCGAGAGCTCCAAAAGATTCTAAAAGTGCCTCTATAGGCCTTTATTCTTTTTTACATATCTTTTGCAAATGGAGGTCAATTTGTACAAACCACATCTCAACCAAAAGGTATTTTTGTCACCTTTGCAATGGTTAAGTAATTTCTCTCATATTTTTCTATTTGGTGGTGCATTTAATCTATTGAAGTTTGATATTAGTCTCATTTCATTTGCAGTATTTGGGAGTTTCTATTTGTTGTTGAATGTTACTGTCTTTGAATTTTTTGGAGATTTGTCATAATTGATTATGGGGTTTTCATTGCATTCTACTTTGATTATGTTTGAAAGGGGAAACTATAAAAAATGGAGAGATAGTATCATAAAACATCTTTGATGGCTTCATTTTTGCCACATCTATGTAATCTAGTTCCCCTTCCTAGTACTTATAGTAAGAAATTTGCATAGAATTGCAAAAGGTATCATGCTTGGGAGTTATTACAACGCATATTGATGATTCCACTTTGGATGCTATTGATTATTTTCAGTGTCTATTTACTCTTTGGATTAAAATATGGGAAATACATGGAGACCTTGATACTTAGCCATTCCTAGATGATCCTGTTTCAGATTGTCTTATGCCTCTTCATTTTTTAGACAGGATACCCTATGATCATGCTACTATGTAGGAGTTTGAAGTGTTGGAATGCTTTGAATATTTAGATGAGGTCGATGAGGGTTCTTTAGATGCTCCTTCTTCTCCATCAGAGATAGTTTATGTACCTTCGCCTTCAGTGATTCATTGTGTAGAGTCATTGATTGAGACTCGTTACATTCTTGTTCACTAGGATCATTCATTTTGTGTTGATGATTCATTGAGCACATCTAGTTATTCATTGCAACCAATATCTCATTGTCTTCCTGATTAGGATTCATATTTTATGGACATTGGTTCATTGTTCATAGAATCTCATATTTTAGATTTGAAGGACACACTTGAGGGTATATCTCTCCTATTTGATGATAGTTGTGGTACAATTGTTGTCACTCCATTTTAGTCTCTGGACAATGTTCAACATCAATTTCTAGTGGTACCTTGTTTGTAACCTTCTTTTGTGATTGGGCATGTTCCTGATTGGTTCATGGCATCATTTTTCAAGGTCTTGGGGACACATGAGTAGATTATAGAGACATCATCATACATAATCATGCATCCTTCTTTCAATTCCTATCTGGAATGGGAAGCATACCTACATTTGTATTTGGTTTTATTTCTTCCGAAAGGGAGACAAGTTCTTTGTTGACACTGAATCATGTTTTGTCTTTAGACACTTACCATTTTTACAGGTGATTACACATTATGAGGAGGCTATATAGTCTCTCTCTTTGCCTCTTATGGTGGGAGTGTTGATTTCATATACATGATGTATGTAGTCCTTGGGGGGTGTGATTGAGTCCTCCATCCATGCATCATTTTTTGTTTTCTTTTTTCTCTTTTGGAGAGGGGTTTTTTCCCACAGGGTTTTTCTCCTTTTCTCTGGTTGTGACAGATTTCTTCTTTTTCATTATAAATGGGTACCTAACATGGTTGTGTAGCTAGGATCCATGTTACATCTTCATTTTCACATAATAATTCTCCCTAAGTTGCACTTAAGGGGGGTGTTAGAGTAATACCTTAGGCTTAAGTTAACTTAGGCATAATAATTTATTAATTTAGGTGGTTTCCTTCCCGTATCACATAGTTTTGCACCTGCCATATACTTTATGCCTTTAAAAGGCTATAAAATTATGTAAATTAATCAGATCTCATATTTTTTCCATTTCTCTGGTGAAGTAGCATAGTGCTCCTTTCTATCTTGTGAAGGTTTTTTGTAGATTTTCTTGGGTGCTTTGCTCTAACAATATAAAATAAATTAACTTGAAATAATGTTTAAGTAAATTATATAATAAATAATATAATTTTATAAAATATTTTCTTATATATAAATGAAAATTCATGTGTTAATATATGTAAAGAGTTTTAAGTAAAAATAAAATAACTTTTCGGTCATTAGGATCATCATTTTTTTTTTCTTATAAAAATACATAAAACTAAATTTTAGTCATATAGCTTTTATAACATCAATCTTAATTGTCTCATAATTAAATTTTTACTTGGATTATTTTTTAGGTATATACACAACTCTTGAGATGCTTCATTACTACCAAAACAAATATTATTTTTTGTTTTCATTTAAAATATGTTGAGTGTGCTTTTCAACTCAACTCCTTAGTGACAAGTGTGGAAGACAAAGAATACATATTGCAAGAGGTCGAATAGACAACAAACCAAATTATACAATTCAATTTAGTATAGAATTAATCCACATCAGGCAACCTATCCTATGTAGAATGGACCTTGAAGAAATAATATTATATTTACTTAAGTTTTGTTCTATGTTCAAGTATCAAATTTTGATCTCATTAATTCTATTGAATCTCAAATGATTTTTTCTCTAAAATTGATTAGGGGTTATGTTTGTAGACAATACATTAGTATGCAAATTTTAACATTTCACACTGAATTTAGTGGAAAATGGTTAGTTGAGATTGAGTC
This sequence comes from Sequoia sempervirens, assembly GCA_007258455.2. Taxonomy (NCBI): domain Eukaryota; kingdom Viridiplantae; phylum Streptophyta; class Pinopsida; order Cupressales; family Cupressaceae; genus Sequoia; species Sequoia sempervirens. The sequence goes on along the minus strand of VDFB02258186.1, from coordinate 18,025 downwards.
AACTATCTATGCATTGTGTATATTATTACACTACACAAAACTCTAAGATAAAATATCAAACTTATATGAACCTTATATTATTAGTATTTAAAATAATCAATGTATTTAATTATGCCAATACTCTGATAATAATGACCCAACACACACAACTATATTATAATAAGCTATATTTTCAATCAAGTATGCAAATAGGACTATTACTATTATTGAAAAAATAGATATCTAATAGACTATGACTATGCAATAAAACAATGTATAAAACCATGTCCCACTTATGGGTCATATCACAACTATATTATAATAGCTATATTTTTAGTCAAGTATGCAAATAGGACTATTAATATTATTGAGAAAATAGATATCTAATAGACTATGACTATGCAATAAAACAATACCATGTCCCACTTATGGGTCATATCACAAAAAAAAGTTTAAGAGGAAAAATCAATGAAAACATTTAAATTAAGGTTTTTTATTTTATTGAAGCCCCAAGGATATTTTTTAATAAATAATTGGCATATTGTATGTATTATTTGGGTACTATTAAACACCACTAATTTCATTTCTACCCCTCCATTTTATTTTTTTGATACCCACTCTACATTTACTAATTTATAATTAAAATACCTCCATTTTTTCGCTAGTTGTCTTATGCACCTAATTTTTGGGTTAATTTTTTATATCTCATTTTTATTTATACAATATCAATTAAGATCATTATACACATCTAAATCTAACTCAAAACTAATTTTGATAGCTGTGAATTAAAAATCCCTAGAGCTTCCTTTGGGTTGATGTTATTATTTTGGTTGGCCCCAACCCATGCCTCATGTGTTTGAACATCTCCGAGCCCTTTTTGAAGAGTTTCACCCGCTTGCTGCACATGTCTGGCACACACTCCTTGGAAGGATTTCCTCCCCTTCTTTGTCAGGCCCCACCATGTCTCCATGTGTCCAATGAGTCACCCGGGCCTTTGAGAGCGGCTCCACTTTGCTTCTCTGTCGAGGCTCTACCCATGTGCCCGTGGCATCATTCATATGGGAACCATTTGGTGGACCCCACTGATCAAGCTTGAGATGAAGGCTCCTCCATGTCTCCTCCATAAGAAATTTCATTGCAGAAAGGGAAGAGATGAGCGACAAGCCCATCCCTATCACCACATGTCTAAACAGCTCTTGGTAGAACCACTCTACTGGATGCGTATAATATTGTCATCAAGGTGAAGAACAATCTAATCAACACCAAAAAGTTGTTGCCTCATCCCGCTATGCCTATATCTACTAAGATATTAGCTCCCACTTAGGAGATATCATATTCCAGTGTGTCTGCTCCTCCCCAATCTATGTATGCATATCTGAGCACATTGCAGAATGCTACTTCTATGTGTAACTCCTTAAAAGATGAGATGAGCGAATTCAAGGAGTTGTTATGGAGCATCTCAAAAAAAAAAACTACCATCAAGCAGAACCATTCCATTCCTCCAAATCCAACTTACTAGAACTATCAAGGTAGGAGATCTTCCTACCAACAAAATTAGTTCCAAGGAGGTGTGCATACAAATCCTAATGCTCAAACAAATAGTCAGATAGTGTCGGTGCCTAGTTTGTTGGGGAATGTTCACCCAAGTTTGAACACAGAGCTAGTAGCAGGGCAAAATAATCTTGTTGATGATATCAATCCTTGGTGCTTCCCATTCAATAAAGCACATATGCCCTGAAATTATCCATGTGACAATCCACAACAAAGAGTGGTAGAATAGAATAGTCAAGGTGTGGCATCAGATTCAGTAGGTTATGTATATTCCTTTCCACAAATGGAAAATCATTCCACAAATGTAAGCAATGTTCCTGGAGCAACAGACAGATATAGATCTTGACCATGTGCTCTTCTCATGGATGGCTAGAGAAAGAAAATGAATAATGCCCAAAAATTACAAATTGATATCTATTAAGAAATAAGCAACATCAATAAATACAAAGAGAAATCTATTGAATAGAAACAACCAACTAACTAACATTAATTATGGAGAAATTAATCAACTAACAATGAGGTATTATTTAATAAATTAAATATTAACAATTTCATTAGAAGAATCACTAGCATGTACTCATAATCACTAATAAATGCTTCCAATCACCCATGAAACATTAATACTTCAGTAATTCAATGTACAATTTATTCTAAAAGATATATCAAATCTCTTAGGCCTATTAGTGATTATGAGATAATAATATCATGACTTGTTTTTGAAATTCAAGGCTTATATCAACAAAAAGTAATATAGGACTTCACTTATATAGAAGAATGGATTTATTGAATTTTTTATGGCCCACAAGTGATATATTTGGATGAACTCCAACTAAAAGAATTAAAATGTTAAAATGTTTAACTTACATATTCATGACATAAAAATGGGTAAATTCATCAATGAAATATCAATCATCGATCCAAACCAATTGAATAGCTCCTAAATGATTGTAGAATTTCTCTTACTAATATTCACCTTCCTAGATTTGCATTCTAGATTTTAGTTTTAGTGATCAATCATTTTTTTTCTAAGGGTGGAAACTCACTATAAAATGATTGATTATAATTATTGAAGTGACTATAATGAGTTATGTGTAATGTTTAAAAAGAAATAAATTTTCCTTTACCCACCACACCAATAAAGTAAACATATAAATAATAAAAATTATCTATAGTGATAATTTTTTATATGACCTTAGTATATAGAAACTAACGTAATAACACTGATATTTTAAACAAGGGTTGAATAATTAATAGAAGTGACCCATTCAACAATGTCTACTAGAATAATTTAGAAAGAAGAAAATTAGAAATGAAAAAGTAGTTTTTATTATTAAACCTAATTAAAAATGTGTATTTTCATAACTTTAAGCTTAGGAGTTCATATTATTCTAAAAAAATTCAATAATATTAGATTTCAATTTAAAAAATAAATAGTTAAACATGAATTTTAATACTAAATAATAAATTGTACAAATATTGACATTGCTGCAAACTATATAAAATGTATTCTTTTTACAAGATCTAGGAATCACAAAGAAAATCATGTTTAGAGTCAAATAGAATTTATTGAAATTAAATCTTGCTACTTTGGATTTGATTGTCTCGAGTCAAATAGAATTTATTGAGTTAGAATTGTTGTATTTAAATTAAAATGTATGGCATTATGGATGGATAGCTAAATTTAGTTGGAATGAAAGTTTAATTCTATTTATTATAATTGAAGTGTTGAAAACTATTTATAGTTCATTTGATTTTGAAATTGAATCAAGTCATCTAATCTTGTCTAATTAACCTTAATTCTATTTGAGAATTGTTTTATTTTTTTACTTATGACACATATTTTTTTATCTATAACTTATTACTATAGTATATGTTGAAGGAAATATCTAAAACATTATTAGTAAACTGATTAATTTGGGATTATACTAATCATAAAAGAAATAAGATTAATTCTTGAGAAGTTTTTATTTTCAATGCTAAATAAAATTGAAAATAATGTATTAAATTACTTTTATTAATGTACATGGTACTAATAGTAAAAAAAAATCTAAGAAAATGTAAAATATTTATCTAATTACATTACTTTATAATTTATTAGGTCACATAAATTTATGATTTATGTATTTTTTCTTATTTTAAATATCTTGTAAATGGATAACAATTACATCTATTTATAAGAAGAAATTTTTTTATGATAAAAAGCCAAATTTCTAAATTTATATTACGATAAATTAATATTTTTATAAGTCAAACAAAGGTTATGACCCTTCTTTTTCCATTAATATCACAATAAATAAATTGCATAAATTTCTACATTGTGAATAGGGAGTGTTGTAGTATACAAGAAGGCCATTTATACTATCATGGCTATTGGTATAAAAAATATTCTAACAATGCTAGCAAACTAAGTAGAAATATATGTGTAGAGTAGTAGTATAATATTATATTTTATTTGACAAGTCCTTGTCATCTAGTGATGGCTTGATGAAATTTGAAATATTGTTCAATAACACTCTTGACCCCAATTTATATGAATGAGGAATTATGTAGCTTTAATGCCTTACCTATACTAAAGCTTTCTTTCCCTGCATCTTTCTTTAATGGATACATGAAAGCCAAAATTTTCATCTTAGGCTATTATAGAATCATTGCATTGAATAAGGTATTCTTACCTCACAATCACCTAGTGAACTAGTTCTAGGTATGATTTGGAGCTAGGGTTTCACGAAGGGTATTTTACGGAGGGCTTCCATTGGGTAGCTTTTATTCCAACAATCACAAAATCTAATGCATCTCAACTGATAGTTACCCTATGAAGCTAGGGTTTAATAAAGGGAAACTTACAGAGGGCATCTAATCTGCTAGCCAATCAAAATTAGCATTTCCCTTCAAAGTCTAAATGGGGTTTTGTAGCATGCATAATAATGATTCTCTTGTTTTTTCCTTGGTTACTTCCTTACACAGAGAGAACTTAATTCATATGTGGCCAAATGTGGAGGCGAGGAAGGAAAGGGGTGAGTGAGTGGATGAGCTCTGCAACTCCCAGCAAAATGAACTCCCATAATGACAAAAGGGGAGTCTATAGAGCATAACCAAACTATCAAGGGTATGGATTTCATTGGAGGAAAATAGTCAAAACTTTTAAAACGAACAAAGAGGGAGCATAAAACATGGATGAAAATGAAATGAAGGAGTAAGCTAATGAAGAAGTAGGTAAACAATTAGAATCACTGCTTCTTAATATTGTTGTTCATAGTATTGTTAAATGTCACCCTAATTTTATTTTTTTCAGGCATTCTATTTTAAAACTGATTTCTACAAATGGGCTAAAATAAACTACAAGAATAGGGGATGGGAAATTCAGGCTTTGAGAGGGTTGGGAAAGGGTATGTCTCATGTAAATTTAAATGAATTGATCATGCACAAGTTGTCCTCTAGTATGGTACCTAGATTATTTATGGGAATATCTATTAATCATAGGTCTAGAATCTAGATTTTCACCTTGAGGGCTCCTTAAACTCTAGGTACCCTATGTCAATAGAGTTACCATTTCTAAACATTACATTTAGGTCCTTCTTTAGGGATATTGTTTCACAACTAGGTTGAGTTTTCTAGTGTAAAAATAACACAAATAAATTTTCTAGTTTAAGGGTTCATCTAAGGGCATGTGTGGAAATGGAGTTAAATTGTCAATTTCTTATAAAGATTAAATTGATTGGGCCAAGGTTTGAGCTTTTTCAACCACTTATTTATTTAAACAAAGCCAATTCTTGCTTTCTTTTCTAGCAAGATGAACATTTAATTAGAGACTATCCTCTTAGGAAAAACAAATACATTCAAGCTAACATACAAGCCTCACCAAGTACACAATAGTTGGAACATCATACTTAGCCTATTATTATGCCTAATTCAATTTGATTGAAGAAACAAGAAAATGCCATCTCAAAGGAAAAATGTAAGAATGATAAATCCCCCATATTTAAAGACACTATCATGACAAATGGTTGGAGGATGATTAGGAAAAGAAAGTTGCCTTCAATGTTCTTTGAAAGCCAAAATGGCTAGTCATCTTCACAAAGTTGTGTTCACTCCCCAACCTAGTGTAATAAGAGGAACTTGGATAGGGATTCACCAACATCTTTTGGTAGAGAAAGGCCTCATTCTCCTCTTAATATACATGTTTCTTTATAACCACCTATGAGACATAGATGTAGGTCTCCTAAATCAGCTATTATACAAGTGCTAATCACTTTGTTGTTATGCCACAAGTAGAAGATCTCTATAACTTTTCCTAGCCATGAACTTAAAAACTACATCTTGGAATGATAGAGAATTATCTCTCCCTCACCATGAGTTTAAGGTTAAGGATGTTATTGTCAAAATGGAAACTAGATATATTATTTTCTATAGGAAGACAAAATTAATGGCCCTCGGCTTGTCTCTTCTCTATCCAACATATGGAGAAATATAACCTTTTTTCATTTGTTTCATATATAATGTGGGGGGGTAGTTATTGGTTTAGATTCAAATATTAATAGGTTTTTCATTGATAAAGGGGAGTTTCCTTCACATAGTTGTGTGTGGATCTTTTTCTTTATCAATGGCCAACCAATTAGTTTCTACTTTGTTTATGTTCCAAGCATTGATAAAGAAATATGTGAATTATGGGAATGGATCTACAAACATATTCCTCATGATAATTGGGTTATAGAAGGAGACTTTATCATAGTGGAACATTATACTAATTGTATTTGGGCTCATCATTTAAAGCTAACAAATGAAGAGTTTGATAAATGTATATTTTTTCATAACTCTATGGGATTATAGACCCTATCATTTTAAAAATCAAGTCATCAACATACCTGGTATACTTGGTCTAATTGTAGGTGTGGAGTTGATAGGAAACTTAGTAGACTGAATAGGTTTTATGTCTCTCCCCACCTACAATTAATACAAGACTTTGTGGGGAATTACATAGTGAAAGTAGATTACTCTAATACTCTTAAAAATCACTTTCCTATCATTTTTGTTTTTTCAAAAAGAATGATTAAATGAGTGAAATCATAACTTCCCTTTAATCTTAATACTTCACACCTCAAATTTATTTCTTGATGTGACACTTTGTTTGGCATTTGGAACTCTATAGCTAAGCCAATATAAGGGAAATCTTATAGGACTCAATGGAAAATTTATCTTTCTTAATGTGTTAACTTCTTACATTATTTTGGTAGGAGATTGGTGTGGAAGCTAGGATGAAAAGAAAAATATCTACAAGGTAAGATAGAGCTAAATCGGAAAATGTTGAATTTAAATCCAAGAATATTACTATTCAAATTTCCATAACCTCTATTGAAACATGTAACTTCACAAAATTGATATGTATAGGGGATAGGGGGCCAAGTATAGGGCTAGATAATATTGGTTTAAAGAGGGTAACAAATGCTCTAAGTATTTCTTCAATTACCTAATTTTTTTTTATTTTTTTTTTAAAATAAAAAAGGGGTAAAAACTTTATTGAACAGAAGAGAGAATTACAACAAAACCAAGGGGCTAGCCCCAAAAGACCAAAGGAACACCAAAGCAGGAACAAGAACAAAATCAACTATCTTCCAATATCTTTTTATCCTCTTCAAGGACTCTATCTAGGTCCTGACGTAACTCAGGGGAGACCTGCCTCCAATCCTCAATCTTCCAGCCAGTATCATGCTCAGAAGCCCATTTAGCCAAGCAGTCAGCAACCCGATTCCACTCCCTCGGGATATGAACAAAAGAAACCGCCTCCATCCTGGAGCAAACCTGAAGAATACTTTGAACAACTGAAGCCAACTGCCAATTAATATCAGACATCTTTCTCTCATTCAACAGATTAATCAAGATTTGTGAATCAGCCTCACAAATAACCTTATGCCATCCCAAAGCAAGGGCTCGTTCCACAGCATAAAGAATTGCCAAGCCCTCCATGAGATTGACCGTCTTCTCCCCCTCATGAATAGAGAAAATAAAAATCACTGAACCCCTTGAATCTCTGCCAACCCCACCAATCCCAGCAGGCCCAGGGTTACCTCTAGAAGATCCATCGAATTGATCTTCAAGACTCCATTTGGAGGGGGAAGCCATCTACCCAGCCGTTGCACTCTCTTGGCCCCAAGTCTGCCTCTCTTGGAACCCCCAGAAGAAGAATGTCTCCCCTGAAGTCCCAATCTATCAACCAGCTCAGCATCCTCTTTCCCCAGGGGGAAGGACACTTCGCACTTGGCCACAACCGACTCCTGTATCATACCTAATATACGGATCCACACCTGCTGAACCACCAAATTAACACCACGGAAAACTCTACGATTCCGCTCCAACCAGGTCTGCCAAAGAAGAAAAGTAGGGCCCGCATACCAGACATCCTGCAAAAAGGAGGCCGACGAGGGGGGTCTTCCCATACTATCCCAGAACTCCACCAAAGAAGAAGCATGAACACATGGTTTCTTCCAAACCTCCCACCACCAATGCCAAAGTTGAACAACAAAGGGACAACGGAAGAACAAGTGTGAGGACTCCTCTTCCGCCTTTCCACAGAGAACACAAACTGAAGGCCCCTGGAAACCACGCTTACGAATGTTATCCCAGGTCAAGCATCTATTCCACGCTAAAGTCCAAACAAAACAATTACATTTAGGCCATGATAGCTTACTCCACACCCTCTTCCACCACTGAACCTCAGCCCTAGCCAACTTTTGATCCAGCAACACCTGGTAGCCCCAAGCAACAGAATAACTCCCCTTGGGGTTATGAGCCCAAGCAATAATATCCTCTTCCCGTAGAGAACTACAACGCCTACTAGAAAGAATCGCGTTAAGCTCGACCTTGCCTTCCTCCTCACCCACATCCCTAGCGGGGTGGTTCCAACTACCTAATCAATAAACACAAAAAGAGCATTGAATAAATACAAGATGAGAATGGAAGGATTTATACAAACCTTGAAAATATCAAAATATGTTTCAAGATTTTTATGAGAAGATTTTTAGAGAAGAACCACATCTCGAAAAGATGCCTTTTGATTAGTACTACAAATCATAAAATGAATCATTTTGAAAAAAGGTGCACAAATCGTAGATAGGGAAAATCAATTATATTTAGACATTGAAACAATAAATCCAACTAAACCCTATCAAGCACCATGAAGCACAAACTAGGAATGAAAATAAAAAATAAAGTCCAAGTACATGCAAACCAATTTCTTGTTCAGCTTGATCGACTTTGGATTTTCTCCACCTGCATAAGAATGCAGGATTTTGAAGGTTGATTGTTGGAGGAATATTGATTTCTCAATTCAGCAACATAACGGTGTGACGAAGATGATAGATGGAGATGAATGGAAGATAGAAGAATGATTTTGACAGCATAAGGATATTTGATGAAGATTCGATACAAATGGCATGTGAAGGGTTAGATTTATAGAGTTTCGATGTGGGAAAAGATAAGATTTGATAAGATTCGATAAGGATTTGATTTTTGACAAAAGAGGAAATACAACGAGATGAGATAAGATTTAAAAAAGATAGAAAGATTTTGATTTATTATTTTAAAGGAAATAAAACAAGATAAGATAAGATGTGAAAAGATAGAAAGATTTTGATTATGTTTTAAAGGAAATAAATCTTGAAAAAGATGAGAAAGATAATTGATGAATTATCTAATTAAAATAAAATTCAATTAGATACACATGAGTTTCAATTTTGGAAATAAAGTGAAATATCTTTTTAATATTTTATTAATTAAATAAATATTTGAATTATTTAATTAATGTTGAATTTATGATTTTACCAATTAAATAATATAAATTCATTTAATTAACATTAGAAGAATTACTGTGAAATTATTTTAATTAATTAAATAAATATACCTATTTATTAACATTAGAGGAATGGATGGAATGATTTTATTAATTAAATAATATAAATTATTTAATTAACATTAGAGGAAATGGATGGATTATGCATAGGAAGGGAATAAATGAAATTAGTCAAATAAATAAGATTTATTTAACTAATTAGTTGATGACATGGGTACCTAGGGAAAAACATACTACAAGATGTCTAAATGATGCAATGTTGTGACAAGGTATCGTAAGAGGGAATTTTTTGGCATCTACACACACTAATACTATAGTCCATTTTTTTACCACAACATTTCTATTAAGGATTTTGAACATGTTTTTTCAATGGCTCCTAGAAAAAGTCAAGAGATTGATGCTTTATTGATTCAATTTTCTAAAACTTTGTGGAAACATATTAAGGAAGAATTATATCTAGTTTATTTTGAGGATGTAAATCAAGGGTCATTAGGGCCAGATATTAAAGAATTTTTAATAATGTTACTTGGGTATGTGTAGGATCATAATGGGCCAAAAAGTGGCAATATGATGAGTATGTGTAGGGTATGTGGCTGACAACTATGTTTTTACCCAAAACTGATGAAACAAAAAGGGTTTGTAAAGGTGCTTGTAAAGGCGGCTTGTAAGCTTTCCACTTGATATAAATTATGCTTTACTTTGAATTTAATGAAATTATTATTGATGTTTTATTTGAATTCTGACTAAAGTTCTAATTGATAGGGTGATTGAAAAACATCTATATATTTCAAAATGGTATCACATTTTGAATCTAAAACATGTATCACATTCTGCGAATTTGTATACTATAGGATTAAAAAAATAAAATAAAATTCATGAAGTTTTGACCAGTTAAGGTGAATTGGGACTTACAAAGTTTTAATATTTTTTAAAAATTGTAATAAAAATTCATAATTAATTATTTACTGACGAGTCCTCTACTTATATACATGAAAATATAAAAATATGTGGGTATGTCGGGATCATCAGCATGGAAACCGAGGAGGCATAGAGGTGGCAAAATCAGAAAAATTAGACTAAGCCAACTTGACATAAAAATTTGAATAAGTTATTTTTATTATTTCAAAAATATATAAGAATAGAATTTGTAATGGATTGAATGTAGTTTCTAAAATGTACTAGGTTTGTTTAAAATATATATATATATATATATTTGGTGAAAATTTAAAATTTCAATGCAATAGTACTTAAGTTTTAGGGAAAAACTATGTAGGTGTCATTCTAACCACCCTAACCACAATAAAATGATAAAAATTTATATTTAATGTTTTGAATATAAGTAGGGACTCATGTTCGATGTAGTGCATATTTTTTTTCTAATTTTTTTCTATGTAAATAATTAATTATGATTTTTTATTACAACTTTTAAAATATTAAAACTCATATGTTTGACCATAACTTGGTCAAAACTTCATGAATTTTTTTTTAAATCTTATAGTATGTGAGGCATAGAATGTGATGCATGTTTCTTATTTAAAAAAAGTGATACCATTTGAAGCTATAGATGTTTTTCAATCATCCCATCAATCAGGACTTTAGTTGTAATTCAAATAGAAAATGAATAATAATTATTTATTAAATTCAAAGTAAAACATAATTTATATTGGTAGAAAGTTGAGAATCTCCTTTAAAAACCCTTTTCGTTTCATCAATTTGGGGTAAAAAAAGTGGGTATGTCACATACCATCATATTGCCACTTTTGGCACATCATGATCCTGGACATACCATATTATCATTTTATTGTAGTTAGGGTGGTTAGACACACACCTACTTCTTACTTTTTCCCTGAAATTTAAGTACTACTGCATTGAAATTTCAAATTTTCACCAAATAGATTTATTTAAAAAAAAAAAACCTAATGGTTTAGAAACTACATTCAATTTGTTATAGATTCTATTCTTACCTATTTTTGAAATAATATAGATATTCCAATTTTTTTCGTCAGTTGCCTATAATTTTTCTAATTTTTATACTTAAGAGCACTCATGATGATCCTGCACATGCCCTCTTCTAGAAGGAAAAAATACAAACCTTATCTCTAGATGGAAATTTATTACATTGCTCAACATTTTTTATAAAATTATTGCTAAATGCTTAACCACGAGGAGAAAATTGGTGGCTAAAGGGATAGTTAGATCTGAAAAAACAAGGTTCCTTGGTGGTAGATTTATCCTTGATAATTTAATATTGGCTTGGGATGCAAGAGAATGGGCCCAACAATCAAGGTAAAATGCTTTGTTGGTTAATCTTGATTCTGATCAATCCTATGATAGGATGAAGTGGATATTTATTATCAAGATATTGTAGTTGTTGGGATTCTATCCAAAAAAAGGTAAGCATGTTCAAATTATTTTTAAAGATGTGAATGCTCAGTTGGTGATCAATAATTCAATGTCTAACACATTTCCTTTACAACATTCGATTAGATAGGTCTAACCATTATAACCATTTCTTTACATTCTAGTTGTTGATGCTCTTGCCTATATTTTCAAAAAGTAAAATTAATTGAACCTAATTAAGGGTTATCTATCCCAAACAATATCGTTGTTATAAAATCTCACTTTGTTGATGATAGTTTACCTTTTATTTGAAATTTTGAATTGGAAATTAGGCATGTTCTATAGATTATAAATATGTATTGTGAGGTTTCAAGCTCTTAATTGGCTCATCATAAAATTGAACTTATAATGATCCAATCTAATCTAGTTTCAAAATGGATTCCTAAAGAATGGAAACAAATTAGACATGGGAATATTACAAGGTACTTTGGTATACTATCTAGATTAGGGGTTACGCTTCATGATATGTGGAATAGGTTTATCACTAATTTGAAAAATAAAATCTTTAATTAGGAAAATAAATTCCTGTCATTAGCTAGAAACATACAAGTGATAAATCAAATATTTTGGCTTCACATGTTTACTACCCCTCATGCTGGATGCAATCCAAAAAGGGTTATGAAAACCTAAATGAACCCAATTGAAAATTCTTGTTGACTAATTGGAATGGAAAGATGAGCTTTAGAGACTCCTCTTGGATGCACTATTGACAATATATGTCCAAAGGGGGTTTTGGGCCTCTTGGAACCCAAGATGTAAGAGATTTGTTTATTTGATAAGTGGACTAGTAAGAGTTATTTTAGGAGAAGAACAATGGAAAATTTTTGTGTGACATTGTATTTCACTTGCTGCAATGGACTATAAGTAGCAAAATGTGGGATAGCTTGATAAAAATTTCCTTACTCTTTTCATTCATGTTAAAGCATAATTTATGTTGCAATATATATGGATTTCTTGGCAACAAGTCTATAAGTTTTTAAATTGGAGGAAGGAATCTTTACAACATGGTTCTAGCTTTTCTACCTCTTCTATTTGGTAGAATAAGCTTGTTCAACATCATGGGCAACCGCATGCAATCACCTTTCCTAGAAATACTCATTATATATTTAATAAATCGTTGAATAGTTTGGTGACATTTGGGACTTCAACTCCCTCGATTGGTCCAATTTCAAAGATTCTAAGCACACCTTCAATTTAAATAATAGGTCTAAAGGATTCATGGTCTTTGTGAAATTGTTAGGTCCTAGAGAACTCCTTATGAAAATATACACTTCTTTACATTGCAACTTCTTCAAGAATAAGTTGTGATTTGACAAATACCCTTTCTTATGGTTTTCCTTTAAGAAGATATATTTCAAGCTTCTTTCAAATATAAAATTGAAACAAAGACTTAATAGGAAATGAAATTATAATTTTCAAGAAAAAATGGAGAATCTTGAGTGCTTAGATTTGGAAATCCGAGGCAGAGGCAAATGTCCAAATTTTGGCCTCAAAAATTTTACATCATTAAATTCTTGTAGGGTATAGATTAAAATATTTGAAGATACAAGTAGTCAATTGTCCTTTCTGTTAGCACAGTGAAAACTTAAAACATATCTTTTGGGACTATTTTGGTGCAAAAGTAAAATGGAATTGGAAGAATAAACACAGATCTAGCAAAAGATATTGTACGATATGAAAATTTGTTAAGGATTTAAATAAAATGTTAGAAGGGGTTTCTAAGACTTATCATCACATAGTAGTATGCCTATAAAGGTGTTTTGATTGTTTCTTATACAAATTTTATTGGGTTGGAAATTTAAAATATCAACAATGAAGTTTAATTAGTTGGGAGAAAATGTTTCATCCTAAATGTAATGGGGAACTTTGTATAAGGTGGTTTGAATTAAATTCCCAATATTTAGCCACAAAATCATATTAGAGGTGGTGTAAGTACCTTGGAATCTTATTGGCTAGAATTCTTAACTTCAAGTATTTAGGAGGTATTACTATTGAGCATATCTACATAATGGATTTGGTTGGGAAAGGTTGTATGGTGTGGGATACTATCAAGATAAAAGTTTATATTGTTAAATAGGGTTTATTATGGATTATCAATAAGGGTGATAAAACTCTTTTTGGAAGGATTCTTAGGATATTAACACTCTATTTATTTTAATTATACCTAATCTCCATTCCTTAAGTGAAATATATTAAGCAATAGGGTGGTTTAAAGTTGAGAACTTAAAGGCATACATATGATTGGGAAGGTCCTAGATATATCATTGGAAGGGCCCAAGATTTTTTTCCTATAGTTGGATCTTCTATAGCTTGAGCTACTCTTGTTTTTTTTCTTCTTGATAGGCCTTCTAGTTTACTAGACATGTCTAATGCAGTTTCTTCAGGTAATGATTCCAAAGAAATATATCTGATACATCTTGGTTATCAATCTATTGATTAGAATAATGATATTATTCAAGACTTTCCATGATGAAGGAATTTTTGAAACAAATTTAGCTAGCCAAAGTGAAATATTTTCATTTGGATTTTAAGTTAGAATAAACATCTCACTTGGAATAATATTTTAAAGAGACGATCTATTTCTCCCTCTAAAGGTGTTTTATGTGGTATTAGTGACCTGAGAATAACCCACATTTCATTTTATTGTCCCTTTTCCCTATAAATATAGGGCTTGTGGCAAGGAATATGGAATAAGTCTATAATTCATATTTTTTCATTGCTTTGATTTTTGGCTAGTATGGTGCATTAGATACCTACAAAACCTTTTCCTTTCATTTTTTGTGGGGAGTTGTTCCTAATTTCATCCTTTAAAAAATTTGGCTAGACATAAATCATTACGTTTCTCAAGATCATTAATGCCTTTTCACTTAGGTTTGGGAAAAGATATAGATTTTAGTTGAGGAAAATATAGTTGCTAAATATTCTCTTGATTTCATTTCATCATTTTAGTCACATATTTATTATGCTCATGGCAGATAATAATATTTCAATTATTCTAAATGTTATTTTTTTACTAACCTCTAAAAAATGAAATAGGATTAGTAAGTAGTGTTGCCCTCTTATTTTGCTTAAAATTAATATAATGGGTCTTCTAGAGGTAACCTAGGAGAAATGATAATTGGTGGAGAGGGTTATGACAATTAAGGTTGAATGCATTTATTATTTTCTATATGAGATTATTTTATAATAATCAAATGGATACCCATGTTATTCTTATTCTACTAACTAAGGCTTATCAATTAGATTGGAAATGTATTTATGAGATGTAATCTATGATATTGGCTACTTGTTTAAAAGAATGGATTTGTAATGATCTTTCCCAATAGTTGGATTCTATTATTAAGAATATTATGTGCTTAGGACTTCCCTAATTTTGACTATATTTCTCGTGTTCGTATCCCTAGGGAATAGAATATGGTGACTAATTGTATAACATACTAGGCTTCTAATAATGTTAATAAGTGGAAATTTATAGATTGGGTGTATTTACCCTTGGACTAATCCAAGGTTCTTAGTCAATTGACTCATATTTAATATTAAATTATTCATTTTGGGTCCAATTAAGAGTTTAATTCATGTTTGTATTTTAAACAACGGAAATAGGAGGCTTTCTATCTTTGAGGAGATAGCGTTCCTATTTCACACAAATGTTTCATTCAAGGAAACCCTAAATATCTCAATCCAATGATGAAATTAAGGAAAGATATCTACTAAAGGTTGTCCTAAGGTATGATCAATGATAAAGGAAGGGTTCACCACCTAGCTAGGGCTTGGAAAGACAAGAGATGTAAATGACATGTAACTCGTACTATGCAAAACCTTACTAAATGACCCAGGAAATGGAATTTAAATGTAAAATAACAAAATGAGAATGTGCAGAGGTACACCTGGAAGAAGGATGGGGTAAGAACAAGCTTCAAAACACTAAAATCTTGCTTTTTGATGCCCATTGGGACTTATGCTAGTTTGGGTGATTTAGTCCCAGACTGGAGTTTTTGTTTCAAAACTCGAATCTCATAGTGTATGATCAAAATATCTTGAAATATGGAAAATGTGTTGTACTGGGACTCATACGACACAAGTGGTATATCATTCCCACTCTACTCTTTTAGAGGGTTAATAACCTGAATCTGCTCTCCTATCTCTACTCTTCCTTCCACACTTTGTTTCTTGATTTGAAACCCTGATTTGCAACTTGTAGGTGACTTTTCGTGAAGATGACAACCTTGTGACATCTTGATGAATTTCTTTAACCTTGCAATCTAGTCTTCAAAGGATCTTCATGCTTCAAGACACCTAGATCTGCAATAATAGATGTAGAGATACAAAAACTTGTTGATTTATTTAGGAGATAGGGGACACTTGTTGGTCAAACCCTATTTAAAATAATCAAACCTTGGCAGTAAAACAATGAAATATGAACATGGAAACATGAAAATTATACCTTGAATGATGTCTTGAGATGTAAATCAACAATCCTAACAGAAGTGGCAATATGGAATGCAGATCTTGATCTTTATATGAATATGAAACAAATGCTTTGCAAATGGATTTTTAATGCTACACCACAACACTAGCTCAATAACAACTTGATGCTTGATGATCTTAACATGATAATGGATCTTCAATTACTACACAGCTTAAATAATGAAAAGAATTGCTTCTGTAGAAGAGGCATGAGCTATATAAACTCTATTAGTACTCTTGGAAAGTCTTGGAATGCTTAAATCTTCATTGCTTATGTTTATATCATGAAGGCTTAGTGAAATAATGATTTGAGACCTTGTTTATATAGGAAATCCATCTAATTTACTGTTTATTAGATTCCAGAGGCTGACATTCATGAAATTTGAACTTAAAACCCTGATTTCCTGCTCAAAACCTAAAGAGACAGAATGGAACTCACTCCTTAAAGGTTGTGTATGGAGTCCCCGCAGTATCAGGTGTTCAGGGAGTTCAAAATTCGTACCCATTGGATGTCTACTCAGGATTTTTGGCTAGAATAGGCACCAAGACACATAATATAGCATCTTAGGGGCCTATTAATGATGATATGAAAGTCACAAATGTAAGAGGGCCCAAAACATAATGTGAAGGTGCAAATAAATACAATTTACAACATTAAATGAAGAGAAAATTAGGTCTATTTAGCTTAAAATGGCCCTAAATCCGACGTGAATGTAGAAAAAACATTACAACACTAGATCATGACAACATTAGGTCCATTTTAATGTTAATTGTTCCCAAATCAATTGTGAAAATGTAGAGGGATACTTTTTTTTGTTGTCGTAGGATTGCAGAATATATTTTCTATGGAGTTGGTGGTATTTTATGACGCTCCTTGGATTCTTCTTCTTTTATCTTTACTGGAAATTTTGGCTATCTAGAATTCAATATGTTTTAAATGAATTTTGACTCTCTTTTCTCAATATAATTTTATTATTTTCTAAAATCCGACATTCATAAATACCTCTATCTATAAGATATTAGAGGAACAAGGTAAAAGTAAATTAGGAAAAGTGAAAAATCCAAGTCTATATAATTCATTGTTCATATTAGATAGGATTTGATATATGTTTATATGATGGGAACTTAGCAAAGAAAATATAACATGTAGGTTACAATAAATTCTAATAATATAGAGGATCTATTTCCTCAGAAATTATGAACACAATTCAATGACATTATTTAAAATAATTATTCTTTGGTCATAGAGGTAATTACCTTGGTTTTATTTATAGTTATGCATTTAATTATTACAATTTATGAAAATAAAAATTCAAACTACAATTATTTAATATAATTTTTTATTGTTATTTGGATACATCTTATTTGAGTTGAGAATATTAAGGTCAATGGACGTCTATTTTCCTTTAAAATTCCTTTATTTTACTATATTATGTATGGTGAGGGGAAAATATTTTATGATAAAAATAACAAAGTCGAATACATATTATGTAAGTTAAGTTTAAAATTTATGATTTATTTTATTAATGATGATGATATATACAAAGGAACAATCTACTACAACCTATGGACCTCAATCCTCTTTCACTCTAGTTGAAAACCTTCCCTCTACTCATCGTATCACTCGTGTATGTGGTAAAACCCCTTCCAATGAGGAAACCCCTCCTATCCCCATTAAATGTGTTCCCTTGTCAGAGCCTACTCCCATTTCTACTTCTAGATTCATTAATTTGGATAACTTAGATGATGATTCATGGAATCCCACCCCCACCAACTCTCCCATGC